>VMDO01009620.1:0-76257 GCA_007922755.1 Pedetes capensis | reverse complement strand
TTGGCACCCTAACACCAAAGATAATTTTGCATATGTCAAATGGAAAGACCCACATACTGGGCTATGGCAGGGCCCGGATCCAGTCTTGATCTGGGGTCGTGGATCCGTGTGCCTTTATGATTCAGCTAATGAAGCTGCTCGATGGCTGCCTGAGAGGCTGGTCAAACAAGTGAATTATGATTTTAAGAAAAACATAAAAAAAAAAAGACCGTAATGAAATCCAGGGGGCCTCTCCTCCCTGAGATTCTTCTCTTTTTCTTCGTTTACAGGAAGAAAATAATGGATCCCCAGTTAAAACCTAAAAGGTTATGCCTGCTGTTGCTGCTGAGCGGATGGATTTTGATAACCTCTGCGAGTTTTGGAGAAAATTGCTGTTTCTATGCGAACAAGTCGGGAATTGTCGTGTACAGAAGTTACAAGAAGACCTAGAGAAGCGGCGACGTCAACTTGCTGAAAGCCCCCTGTGGACCGGACTTGGTGGAATACTACCTTACCTTCTTCCTCTCCTTGACCCCTTCCTTGGCTTACTACCCTGCTTCCCAGCATCTTGGGGCCCTTTGTGGGTTTTCTAATACTTCTTTCTTTGGGACCTTTTCTCTTTAATAAGTTGATGGCTTTTGTTAAACAACAAATTGAGGCTATTCAAGCTAAACCTATCCAAGTGCATTATCATAGACTTGAGATGGGTGAGAAAGATATTGATGACTATTCGAGGTTGCCTTAAACACTCTCTGTAACATAAATTCTTCAATGCTGCGTGCCCAGTTCCTGATGCAGCCCTATAATAATAATAATAATAATAATAATAATAATAATAATAAATATATCTTCTGGTAACACTGTGTGCCTTCTACTCCCACCTGATAGAGGAAAAACAGGCAAAGTGCGCAGGATGGCGAGTCAAAGACGGAAAATACAGATAAGACTGAACCACCTAAGACAGGGTAACCCCGCCAGAAGGGGGTTAACCCAATGACGGGTAAGGATTCAGCTCTGGTTTTCTATCAGGCCCAGACTCCGTTTGCCTTTCCTCTTGAAAAAACAAAAAAGGGGGAGATGTTGGGAACGAAAGAATTCCCAGGCAGGCGAGACCTGCTGTTGAGATAAAACCAGAAGAAGGAGTACAACATGGGCTATGAACAACAATATCAGGGACTGGGGGAAGGTCATGCTTGGGTCAATGGCCAGGCATGGAGCCAAGGCACACAGCTCTCCCAGCTAGTATTTTTTCACCTTGCTTTATTCTTAGAGTACTCCCCTCAGCAACAGCTTATCCAATAGCAATTAGGCAAGTCTCTCTGTGAGCAGCAGACCCAGCCTTCTTGCTTCTCTCTATAAAACCCCCTGTATGACGTTCAATAAACGGACTTGATCAGCAACTGCAGACTTGTCCCCTTGTCTCCTTTCTTCCACTCACCCCTCCCCCACAGGGACCGTTCGATTGAGCCACGGGCCGGCTCAGGTACCTATCTGTCAGTTACCTACAATTCAGAAACAAATGTAAAATATTAGGTTAGCAGAGACATAGCCCCATGCTATAACTTCCCTGAAAAAATAGCTTTTGCTCTTGCATAGGCCCAGAAAATACACACACACAGACACCCAGCCTCCACTAGAAGCTAGACAGATGCAGATAAAGAAATCACAGGCAGCTGAATGCAGCCTTAAAATTTATAATCACAATCTCAGGTGGCCACCAATTCTGCTAGTCAACGCTGCCTCATTCCCTCCTAATTTCAGTTCTCACCTGCAATAGGACTGTCCTTTCCACAGATTTCGCAAACTAATTCCTCTAGCTTCTGATCTTAACTCTCATCTTTCAAACAGACACTTCATGCCCTGTTGGAGAGCCACCAGACACACCTACAATTAGACCCAATACCTGTCTTCCCTTCTACGAGGAAGCAGGTGCCCTGCAGCCCGGGCCAGGCTCAAGTCCTGAATCCATCTACACATTTTGTTCTTGAAATCATGCATTCCCTTTTTCTCCATCATCAAATTTTATAGGAAAACATGCTTTTCTATCTCTCAGCTTTTAAAACCCTTCTAAAAAATGACTGAATGACAGTTAAGTTCTTTGATCATAATAAAATCAAAGTCGAAATCAATAGCAGCAAGAAGCTGAAAACTTCCCAGGTAGTTGGAAACTAAATAATATACATCTACATATTCTTGGTCAAAGAAAATATCAAAAGGGAAATTGAACTGAATGAAATTTTAAAATATACCAACTTTGTAGGATACCACTATAGTAGTACTCAGAGCTTTATACCCACTAACGCCTATATTAGAAAATAAGAACTGCTTCCAATCAATGACATCGGCTTCCACAGTAAGTCACTAGATTAATAGCATCAGAAACCAAAAGTAACCAGAAGAATGGAAAGAGCGATCTACAACAGAAATCAATACAAGTAGGCCAGGCACAGTGCTTCCCACCTGTCATCCCAGCGACTCAGGAGGCAGAGGCAGGAGGATCGTGAGTTCTAGGCCAGAGGCAGCCTGCAAAACTTAGTGAGACCCTGACTCAAGATGAAAAATTAAAAATGGGCTCAGGGTGCAGCCCAATGTGCCACGGCATAGATTCAACCCCCTACTCCTTCATAAAAGAGAAATCAATACAATTAGAACACACAACACACACACACACACAGAGAGAGAGAGAGAAAATGCAGTGAAACCCAAAGCTGATTCCTTCAAAAAAAATGAATAAGAAGTAGCCAGGCACATCCAAGGAAAAAGTATAAAAGACAAATTTCCAACCAGGAATGACAAAGTCAGTAAAGACTGCAAACAATTAAAGGGCAACAGGCATATTATGAACAGCTTCATGCCGATGGATCGGACACCTTAGGTGAATTGCTCAGATTTTTGAAAAATTGGAAATGCTAAGCTCACTCAAGGAAAAATTGGCTGGGCACTATGGTGCACACCGGTAGTTCCAGTGACTCAGGAGGCTAAGAGTCAGGTTTGAGGCCAGAGGTGGGCTGTGCAACTTAACGAAACCCTGCCTCAAAATAAAAAATAAAGGGCTGGGAGGTGGCTCACTAGTGGAATGTTTGCTACCATGTTCAAGGACCTGGGTTGCACCCCCAGTACTGAAAGAAAGAGAAAGAGAGAGAGGGAGAGGGAGGGGGAGGGGAGGAGAAGGGGGAGGGAGAAAGAAAGAGAGAGGAAGAGGGAGAAAAGAACGAAGAAATAAAGAAAGAAAAGAAAGAGAAGAAAGCAAAAAAAAAAGAAAAAGAGAAAAGAAAACTTAGAAAACCTAAATAGCTATGTATTTAAAGTGAAGTTTCAAATCTATAGGGAAAAAGAAATATTGCTTGGGGCATCAAAGGCACTACACACAGCAGGTGCCCATCTTCCTCACCTCATCTGCTGACCTCATTTACAGGATGAATTAAGCACGGGCAGCTGGGCTGACCCTGCCAATGCACAACTCAGTCATGATGGGATGCTAGTTCTCAAAGTTGCCAATCAAGCATCCTCAAATAAAACACACCTGGTTTGCCCCACAGAGAGTGCGCAGAGGAATCTAACCACCCACAGAAACCTTGACACACCTTTGGGAGTTCCTTTTCAGTTGAGATCTGTTGTATGAATACACAACTCATAGGACGGCCTCACACATATCCCATATTCACTGTGACTGTTGGCAACACACAAATGTCAGTACTTTCAAAATCATGCTAATAATTGCTTACCACAATGATGTCATGCTTCCTACCGGGGCATGCAGAGGGAAATGCATCCTGGTCCCACCTGTGAGTTTTCAAAAGCATATTTGATTGAAGTTTTAAGTCACTTCATGAGACAAGGGGTGTAGCTCAGTGATATAGCACTTGCCTACCATATGTGAGGCCCTGGATACTATTCCCAGCATGACAAAACAAAACAACAACAACAAAAAAAACATCACTTCAGGCTAGGACGCCCCACTATGACCTCCCCATCAGATTTGGCCTCAAGTATCCTTTCAACTTGAATAGACTGAGAAATGCCTAGGTTCATAAAGCATACTTCTGTGTGTGTCTCTGAGGGCATTTCCAGAGACCTCTAGATCGTAAGGGATCTGACCTAATGAGGGGACTAATCCCTTGCTACACTCATAATAATGTGCCATTAGTGTTGTTGTTCTTGTTGTTGTTAGGTGTCATCAAGTCGGTATCCAACTCAGAGCGACCCTACGTACAACAGGCGAAACACTATTGTCAGTGTTTCTCTGCTGTCTATAGGGTTTTCAATAGCGGATTGATGTTTGGGAGTGGGTTGCCGGGTCCTTCTCCCAAGCCTATAGCACCTGGTGCTCCCAGGCGGTCTCCCATCCAAGGACTAACCAGGGCCGATCCTGTGTAGCTTCCCGGATCTGACGGCATCGGATGCCACAGGGCCACAGCTGCAGGCTTTGAGCACATAACATGTGCTCATGTCACAAGAAAATTTAAGGAAGGTTATTTGAAAAGGTGCTAAAGGAGGCTTTCCCTATTACTTTTTTGCCCCATTGTGTGATTTATATTTGAGTACACAAGTGACATGAAAAACTGTTTCATGTACATGTATTTTAATGATATAAATGCTTTGAAAAGTACTAAAAAAAAGAAAGAAAAAGAAGAGAACAGTACAGAAATGAACAACCAGACAAGCCTGCCAGGAAGCACTAACACCCCACTAGGCAGGGGAAGACTCATTTATGATCTACCAGCAGCAGGGCTTCTGCCCCAGTGACAAGCACCCCTGTTCCCTTGCGGTGCCCAGGCCTCTGTCCCCTCCAGGCCCGCGCCCTCCATCAGACACCAGGGCGGCCTCCAGGGACCCGTGAGCCCCACCCAAAGGCACTTTCCACACTCGCCCATCCTCCTGCCCTACGTGTGACCACGCTGCGGTCCACACCCAAGCCCACCACCCCCACGGGCCAGCCAGGCGGGCATCCGCCCCGGGCTCCGACCCCTCCGCCTCCTGCCGGCTCCCGAACCGCACGCCCAGGTGAAGGACTCCTGATTGACGAGGATACGCACAGGGGACGCCAGGGGCGGCAGGGTGCGCGTTGGAACCTGGCGCTCCAAGCTGAATGAAACTCGGGAACACCTGCAGTCCACCACGCCACGCCACGCCCCGTCACCCGGGCAACAGAAGGCCCGCCCCGGAAGTCCTCTCGGTTCAACCTGGCGGCACCACATGGAACCTGGGGAACCCTAAGCGAATGCTCCAGAGGAACGCGGGCTGGAGGAGCCTCCACGCCGCCTCAAGGCCTCCGACCCGCACTGCCTTCGCCTCGCGGGGTGGGGACCAAGTGCCCGGCCTAGCGCACCCCCGTCACCCACCGCGGGCACAGGGTCGGAAAGCCCAGTGGCGGGCAGGAGCCGCGCTCTGAAGCGCCTGCCTGCGGATCCTTCCTTAAGGGCCTGCCAGGACGGCCGCTCAAGCCTGCTGCCAGGCACCGCCACGACCCGCCTGGGGCCCAGAGTCCCGCCAGCCCCCTGACGCTGGCGTTGCCCTTAACACTGCCAAGACCCAGTCTTGCCCCTTTTCCCGACTGCCACCCACTCTTGACCCCTCACTTACAGAATGCTTAATAATTTTTGTAAATACGACTTCCAGGAGAGGGAGCTCGATTTCTGCCCCACCTACCTTGATTATTACCTGCAGCTGCACCACTGCGGCATCTGATCCCAGCAGATCTCAGAAGCTAAGCAGGGTTGGGCCTGGTTAGTCCTTGGATGGGAGACGGCCTGGGAGGTCCAGGTGCTCTAGGCTTGGGAGAAGGACCTGGCAATGCGCTCCCACAAAACAATCAGCCATTGAAGACCCTATGAATAACAGAGAAGCACCAACAATACTCTTTCAACTATTGTATGTAGGGTCGCTATGAGTTGGTCACTGACTGGATGACGCCTGACAACCACCATCTTGATTATAGGCTTGCTATTGTTACTTATGGGGGTCGCCATAACGCGATTCTGCCTTGCCCCAGGCTCATTTTAACACCTCCACGACATCCTGCATGTGATCTTAACAGACTACCATATTTCCTTCGCTGAAAGCTGCAATACTGACCAGAGCTAATGAGGCAATTTAAGGAGTGAAGGAACATTCATTCAACACACGCCAATAAGACAAGCGCCTACTTTTAGAAAGTCTAAAATGGGTGTCTGAGGGTAGGAGACTTGCTCTCAGATTTCACCTGCAAAGCACCCTGGGCATCCTGGGCAGCCCAAGATGGATCCCTCCTAGCCACGCCCCTCAGGGGGTGGGGCCTCCACACGAGCATGCACAGTAGGTGGGTCCCTTTTCATAAAATGCGCCTGCGCTCTCTGAACGCTGGCCAGGCTCTCTGACCCTGTTGAGTGCTTGGGTTGGACTTTTATTGCCAGATCGCGCCTCCCCGAGTTACCTCGCGCTGCCCATTCAGGGATGATGTCCAGCAGCCGCGTGGCTTTGGTGACTGGAAGCAACAGGGGCATCGGCTTCGCGATGGTGCGCCACCTGTGCAGCCACTTCCCGGGGGACGTGGTGCTGACCGCGCGGGACGTGGCACGCGGCTGGGCAGCGGTGCAGCAGCTGCAGGCCGAGGGCCTCAGCCCGCGCTTCCACCAGCTGGACATCAACGACCTGCAGAGCATCCAAGCCCTGCGCGACTTCCTGTGCACGGAGTACGGAGGCCTCGACGTGCTGATCAACAACGCGGGCATCGCCTTCAAGAGTAAGCAGGGAGGCTGTGGAGAGAGGAGGAGGCTTACCAAGAGCCCAGCGCCAGGGTGGGCTGTGCGGGATGGGGCAGCGCTGCGATGGGCATCTGTGGGTCCAGAACAGCTGGGGAGGATTTGGGAAGAAGCCCACAGCTGCAGGAAGAGTAGAGCCTCCAGGGCTAGGGAGGTTTGCAGCCACCTTGAGTTTTGCAAACCAATTCCACTCTTCCTTCAACCAGATTCTCTGTAACTGGCTTTGGGCCCGTGAGGTAAACTTTTAACTGATTTTGAAATAAACCAGAAATTTAAACGTATGTAAAAAGCTACATTTAGAATCTGCTATGCAGCCTTCACCCGGCCTTCGAAATGATGCCATTCACAAAAACACTAGAACCTTATAGAACTTGGAGATTCACATGTGTGCAATTCTCCAACTAGAAGCAGACTTTTCTTGGAAGTCACCAGATTTCAAATGCACTGTTTGATTTCTGTGAAATTCCGCACCCTGCACCGGGACAACCTTTCACTGACTCTGTTCTCTTTCTCCCCTAAAAGAGGCTGATCCCACACCCTTTCATATTCAAGCAGAAGTGACATTGAAAACAAACTTTTTTGGTACCAGAGATGTCTGCACAGAGCTACTCCCTCTAATGAAACCCCAAGGTGAGTGTGGAGGGTGGTCTGCCATGGAGTCCCCTTTCCAGACCCTGCCTCATCTCTGCTGCTGCTGCAGCTACCACTGTACCAGCCTCCTTGCTGTGATTCCACCCTGCCAGGTGCAGCTCTGCTACTTTTCTCATTTCTCTGGCATGCTGCTGCTGCTGTGTGTGTGTTGGGGTTTTGCTCAGGCCCGGAAGATATCAGATCCTTTCCCTGACACCGAGTCGGTATCAGGGACCCACTGGACTGGGTTGGTATAGTGGCAGGAGTCGCCAAAGAAGGACCTCGGGAGACATTCTGTGGGAAAAAGGAGAGGGAACTTTATTGGGTTACTCCACAACTGGGGTGCAACCAGCAAGCTGCCCCTGTCAAGTGCTCAAGTGCTAGCTCTAAGGCTGCAGCATAGAATGCTGCAGGCTCACTGGTGGTATAGCTCAGCCTTAAAGGCACAGCTACAAGCAGCTGGTATTCCCCTGGGGTGGAGGTCGGGTGGTCTTGACTTTTGCAGCTCACCTTCTCTGACTCCCTCCTTCCCACGGATGGGAGGAATTGGGAGGCTCTTCGTGGCTTATTTGTAGACTTCGGTGCTTCAGAGCCCCTAGTCTTGACTCCTCGGCTTGCTTGGAGATCTTCCGCTGGATTGGGGAGCAATGGATCAAGGTGATGGGGTCCGGACAACAGTTGAGGGACAAAGAACAGTAGAAGGGAGGTGAAGGGGGTCCGGGAGCCCTGCTTATATACGGTCCCAAGCGGGTAGTGTACTGGGATTAGCCAAGCAGGACACATTCATGGCAGGTACAGCTGGTAAGCTGTCGTACCTGCCAGATAGAGGCACTTATTTAACTGAGGTCCTAGGGGTAGCCATTCAAAATTGAGGTGGTTGAGGTTGTTCAGGCTGGTCAGGGGCCATCTTTGCTCACTGGAAGGGAGGGGTAGGAGTTAGTGAGTGAAATGTGGCCCTGGGGTCACCTAGAGATCAGTCCCTCATGCTAGTATGAGGGATCCTAGTTATGGGGTGCATTTTAAAAATCCCAACATGTGTGCTACTGCGTTTCCCATACCTGGCTCTTTCTTGATACAAGACATGGTTCAAAGGTCTCCTATTTGTTCTGTACCTTCACGCAATAGAGACCTGCACGATTCCATCCTGTGCCCATCTCTTCTGCCTGAATGATCGCACTCAGGCTAGTGGAGCCTTCATTACACCCGCCACTAGACCACCCCACACACACCTTACCACGTAGCACTTAACACCTTAACACAGTCACCTGCCTAAGGCACTACCTGAGCTCCTCACTGTCCGTGCATAATCATCTCCTGCCTCTTCATCTCCTCCTGATGCCCACTCCAGGTCTAAACTAAGGTGGTCAGCCAAATAGGCTGGGATTTAGCTCAGTTGGTAGAGCCCTGCTCTGCAGTCTCAGAGGTCCCGGGTTCGATTCCCAGAAAAAAAAAATTGGGAGAAGACTGTGGCAGTCCACTCCCTAAGCAATCGTGAAATAATCAGCTTGAAAACCCTACAAGGGTCTCTATGAGTCCGACAGAACTTGACAGCACCTAAAACGACAACAAGTTCAGCCTAAGATACCTTGGCCACCCACTGCATCCTGGTCACCATGCCTCACCCCCTCACAATCACCAGGTCCTCAGCTTGTGCCCACCCAGTATCTGCAGAATCCCTCCCATCTCAGCTCTGCAACAGGCCAGCAGTGGTCAAACTGCACACCGCAAACCGTCCTGAGAACCTGACCTTCTTGAGCCTCCTCCTTTCCCAAGGTTCTGCACACGGTCTGCCTGGATCCTTCCCTCCCAAAAATCCTTCAGGGATACAGCCCAGGCCTTTACTGTGGCTTCATAGCGATGGGTGTAATCTGACCATTTTACCCCACATCCACATGCTCTATGCTCTGCATAACTGTCCTATTTCTTTCATTGTAAACTCTTCTACAACTTATCTCACACACTTGGGATACCAGGTGAAGCATTGCTCTTTAAATACACACCAGTGGAGACATGCAGCCACTTTTAGAATCCTGAAACCTTTGGCTTAGAGTTGAATACTTAATACTTGATGGACAGCCTCTTCTCAACTCCTGTACTGTTTCTCATTCTGTCCTCCCAGAAGGTTCTGCTACTTCTGAGACAGTACTCTAGGGACGTCAAAGGGCAGCTCTTTCCAATGTCACCTGACTTGTCTGCCTGCCCAAACCATCAAAGAAGGAATGCAGGTCCTCATGCATCCTAAGTACCGTCTGGGTGCTCCTCTTCCAATCCAGCCATATTGAGTGTCCACCATTCTTGGGTACCCATCCCTACATGGCCATTTGTTATGTGTTTTAGGCAGAGTGGTGTATGTGTCAAGCATAGAGATTTTCGGGGCCCTTAGAAGCTGCAGTCCAGAGCTGCAGCAGAAGTTTCAAAGTCCGACCATCACAGAGGAGGAGCTGGTGGGGCTCATGACCAAGTTCGTGGAAGACACAAAGAAAGGAGTCCACCACCAAGAAGGCTGGCCCAGTACTGCACACGGAGTATCCAAGATTGGCGTCACAGTCCTGTCCAGAATCCACGCCAGGAACCTCAGTGAGCAGAGGAGAGGCGACAAGATCCTCGTGAATGCCTGTTGCCCAGGGTGGGTGACAACCGCCATGTCCAGCCCCAATGCCACCAAAAGTCCAGAAGAAGGAGCAGAGACGCCTGTGTATTTGGCCCTTTTGCCCCCGGATGCGGAGAGTCCTCATGGAGAGTTTGTTCAGGACAAAAAAATTGAAAAATGGTGAGTTCACCTCACACCTCCACCCATGGTGGCCCTCTTGTGCCCTGTCTTGATGTAGTGCAAAGGACATTTACACTGTAAGAATTGCCTTCTCAAAAACAAAAAAAAAAAAAAAAGCTACCTAATGAGCCCTATCATGTACTATGTACTAATGGCAAATTTACTACTGAGTGGAGTACTTACTGAGTGGACTACTAATTCTAGGAAGATTTTTGGAATTTCTCTGTAATTGGGGACAGAAAAATAAAGTTGCTGAAAATAACAAATGAAAATAAAGGTGATCAGATGGTTCTTCATAGGTTTCCATCTCTGCAGATGTCTTTCACAATGAACCAGTTCCATCTCAGGGGTAGAATGCAAAAGTGAGGCCCTGGGAAGGGGCAGTATATATCTCAGCGTGGGCACACGTAGGAGTGAGCCGTCCTAATAGTTCCACCTCTGTAGCCCATGCTGTGTGTTGCCACTACTTGTGCCTGCCATTCTGTGACATGAAGGCTGATGGGCTATGGAAACCAAGGCGCATAGCTGGATGTGACCCTTGGGCCTCACATTATAACACCCTCAAGAGACATGGACACCACCATGAAGGCAACAGCCAGCTGGCCTTGTTTCTTTAAAAAGCCTGAGTCAGTCAAGCCGTAGTGGCTCACTCCTGTGAGTCCGAGCAACCAGGAGGCAGAGGTAGGAGGATTGCAGGCTCAACACCAGAGGGAACCTGCATAATTTAGGAAGTCTAGGTCTCATCTTAAAAAATCAAACAGAGGTTAAGAATGCAGCTCAGTGGTAGAGCACTTAACAAAGTATGTGTGAGGCTCTGGGTTCAGCCCTCTAGGACTGCAAAAAAAAGGAGAAAAAGTCCCTACGTCATTGTGGACCAATCACCAGTGGCAACAGGTGAAAAGTGAATGGGTGCTTGTAGGAAACTGCTGTGATTGGCTTAGAGCTAGAAAAGTAGTTGTTCCTACACCTTAGTAGGAATGATTTACAAAGGTGAAGTGTCACGAGCACTGCAATATTCCCACATGTCAGGGAAACACATACAGAAAGAGACATAACAAAGTGCTCCTGATTTTAAAGTACATGTGTGTAGGGTACTGCCTAGACAGGCAGTTTGCCCCAGGGCCTATCTAGGCCCCCTTGGAGGTCTGAAGCTTGTTCCCCGGGAAATCACCTTTGCCCTACATCTGGGAACTCAGGGTTGTTGAGCTCCCAAGGATGACATTGGCATCCAATCCCTTTCCTCAGACCCCTCGACACCGATTGGCTGTTTCCAAACCACTGAATGGCTCTTGATTGGACCGTTCAGGAAGCATCCCTGACCGGCTACTTTTACAAAACCAAATTTACATATCCCACCTGATTAGCCGAGACCCATATTGGGTGACAGCGTCTGGTTGGTCCCCGGCTAACCCCTGGAGAGTACATAAGGGCAGTACACAGAGCAGTCGGGGTCCATTCCATCAACCGGGACAGATAAGGAAACAGTAAAGAGCTGTTGGAGCAGAGCACTTGGAGTCGGCGTCTTCACTGAGAAGAAAGCAACAAGGAGCCACTGTGGGCATCAGCCTCTGAGCCTGCCTTTCTCAAGGCTTCTCAGAGCAGCCTTGGGCATGAGCCTCCTTTCTGGCAGCGCAGTCTTGTGTGTTCGGCTCCCCCTAACCAAAAGATGGGTCTTTGTCGGCTGGTTCCTGCTCGTGGCTGGAGCAAGTCCAGTGCCAGGGCAATGGCCCACACAGGTGGAGGTATGGGTGTCTATTGAAATATTTTTCCAAGTTTCTGTTGAAAGCTTTCAAACAATGGGGAGGAACCAGAGTGGAGCTCTGCTGTAGAGTGCTTGCCTAACATGCCTGAGTTCCAACGCCAGCTCAGCAAAAAGAAGGGGCCAGCGGGGATTTGCAGAATTCCTAGCTCTGCCTACGTTAGTGTCTGACCTTCCCCAGGATGGCTGCATCTTGCTGGGTCTCGGTTTCCCTTAACTGTCAAATGGGGTTGGTAGTCAAAGATCACACATGTTGTTTTAAAGTGCTGAATACAATACTTGGCGCACAGACATGCAAATAGTGCTGTCATCACACACGGTAGTTGGAGTGACGCCATCTCTGGTGGTAAAAGGGATCCTGTGCTCATTGCCTGTCCCAACCTGGGTCCAGTGGACATCAGGAAATGTCCATGCCAACCCTCCCTTCCAAAGCACCCGCACATGTGCAAGTCTTCTGCCCACAGGATTCTTCTCACTCTTCAGTCGTGATTTCAAGACTTAAGAGACAAGGATGGCGATCACTCCTGAGACCAAGCACAGGCCTGTCGTAAAGTGAGGTTTATGTCACAGGTTTTCCCCTGCACCAGGGTTCTTTCTGTCTGCCTGTTTTGGTTTTTAAACAGGTACCAGTAGATGAACAATATCTACATCGATACTAGTATTTCCAATGTGATTTTGGAAATGTAGAGTTGAATTACTAATAACATTTTGCTACAATCTTGTGTCTCATGAAGAGATTCAAAGAAAAAATTCCAAACTGAAGGGACCCTCCACCCTGCAGGCACTCCAGTTTGTCTCTTGAGCAGGAAGGAAAGGTACATGCTGCTAAAATGAAAGTTGCAAATAGGAGAACATAACCCAAATATGTATATGAGTTTGACTACATATTAGTCAAAAGTTTCCATAAACCTCGTACATTGATAAAAGTGTAAATAAAGTGATAGAATAGTTGCATAATGGAAAAAGCAAATGCTCTATTACTCTGTACCCCACCAACATTTACAAATAAAGGGGAAAAAATAAATAAACTAAAAAGATTTTTTTCATTAAAAAATAATGAAAATTCAGCCACTCATGGTGGCACATGTCTGTAATCCCAGCAACTCGGGAGTCAAAGGCAGAAGGATCGCAATTTCGAGACCAGAGGCAGTCTGCATAATTCAGCGAGACCCTGTCTCAAAAAAAGTAATAAAAAAAAAAGGGGCCGGAGGCAGCAAATCAGTGGTCCAGCCCTTGCAAAGCATGAAAGCATGAGTCCCTGGTTTCAACCCCCAGTACCACAAATAATAATAATAATAATTACTATTATTAATATTCCAGGAAAAAGTAAAAGTAAAACCATGACTGTCATAAACCAGGGTGCTCAAAAATGTACTCATTTAGATGTTATCCATGTATTCCTTTTCAAAGTGGGACTGAATTTCAGTAGCAATGTGTAGTGCAGCATCTATTGGAACGATGGGCTTACTCAAATGAATGCTAGCACCCCCATGTGACAGGGAGGATAGTCAAAGAAAATGGAAGCGCCATTGTCCTGCCCTGGAGGAGCACAAGACTATTTGAAGTGCTTTTTGAAATTCAAGAATGCTGTGGAAGTGCAAGGGCAATGGAGGTGTGTCTATACTAAGAATGTCCAACACACCCAACAGCCACACACGCTCATGAATAAGTTTAAGATGCTTAGTCCTGGGGTGATGTGCACAGTGGAAGATCCAGGAGGCCTCCCACAGCAACAAGTTCTATTTCTGCTATGGCAAAAAGTCCAATGTGACGTGAAGTCATCTTTTGTTATCTGTACATATTGAGTATTACGATTTTCATACAGTATTTTTCCTTTCTTGAAATGTGTGTGCCTTTTTAGCATGCTCTGTACACAAAACAAGGAGCTCCTGTTGAACGCAAGGTAGGATTGTTGTTGTTGTTGTTAGGTGCCGTCGAGTCGGTATCCGACTCATAGCGACCCTCTGTTCAACAGGGGAAACACTAGTGTCAGTGCTTCTCTGCTGTTCATAGGGTTTTCAATGGCACATTGATTTTTGGGAGGGGGTTGCCAGGTCCTTCTCCCAAGCCTACAGCTTCTGGTGTTCCCAGGCGGTCTCCCATCCAGGTACTAACCAGGCCCAACCCTGCTTAGGTTCCGAGATCTGACGGGATCGGATGCCACAGGGCTACAGCTGCAGGCAAGGTAGGATTAGTGATATGGTAAGAGGGGTCAAGGTAAATGTTATCGCTTCTACAAAGGAAAACCAAAAAGGGCACAGGTTTTTGTGGAATAAGGGAATGTTGACTTGACCAGAGACAAAACTGGTATGTCAACAGTAAACAGCAAGTCACTTAACTCTCCACTAAGCAGGACAGTACTTACCTGTCAGTTACCGACAATTTGGAAACAAATGTAAAATATTAGATTAAGCAGAGACATAGCCCCATGCTATAACTTCCCTGAAAAAATAGTTTTTGTTCTTGCATAAGCCCAGAAAACACACACACACACCCAGCCTCCGCTAGCAGCTAGACAGATGCGGATAAAGAAATCACAAGCAGCTGACTGCACTCTTAAGATTTATAATCACAATCCCAGGTGGCCACCAATTCTGCTAATCAACGCTGCCTCATTCCCTCCTAAATCAGTTCCCATCTGCTCACTCCGCAATTCTAGCTGGAAGGACATCACTTGCAACGATCATAATGATAAGCGCTACCAGAAAGAGTCGTACAGAGGTCTCATTTCCTCAAGCAGGACGGTGCATAGGTGGACAGCTGCAAGAATAGGAAGCAATCCGCCTTCCACTGACCGCTCTGGCAAAGTACAGGCCTTCCCTCCTGAGCCTTTTCTTCCCCCAAAATTTTTCATACTGTCTGCCTGGGTGCTTCCCTCCCAAAAAATCCTTCAGGAGAGAGTCTAAGTCCTTAGCGTGATTCACGGGGGTCCAAACCACGACTGTGCCTTGCTCCAGGCTCATTTTACCACCACCACGACATCCTGCCTGTGATCGTAACAGACTACCATATTTCTTCCACTGAAAGCTGCATCACTAACCCGAGCTAATGAGACAATTACACGAGTGAACAACATTCATTCAGCACACGCCAGTAAGACAAGCGCCACCTTTAGAAAGTCTAAAATGTGCCTGAGCATGGGAGACTTGCTCTCAGATTTCACCCGCAAAGCACCATGGACATCCTCTGCAGCCCCAGTTGGATCCCTCCTAGCCACGCCCCTCAGGGGTGGGGCCTCCGCGCGAGCATGCGCACTAGGTGGGTCCCGCTTGATCAAAAGCGCCAACGCTCCCTGAACGCTGGCCAGAGTCGCTGCCCTTGTGGACTCCCCGGGTCAGAGGTTTGCGGCCAGGTCGCGCCTCGCCGAGTTATCTCGCGCTGCCCATTCAGGGATGATGTCCAGCAGCCGCGTGGCTTTGGTGACTGGAAGCAACAAGGGCATCGGCTACGCGATCGTGCGCGACCTGTGCCGCCGCTTCCCGGGGGACGTGGTGCTGACCGCGCGGGACGAGGCGCGCGGCAGAGCGGCGGTGCAGCAGCTGCAGGCCGAGGGCCTCAACCCGCGCTTCCACCAGCTGGACATCGACGACCTGCAGAGCATCCGCGCCCTGCGCGACTTCCTGCGAACCGAATATGGGGGGCTCGACGTGCTGATCAACAACGCGGGCATCGCCTTCAAGAGTAAGCAGGGAGGCTGTGGAGAGAGGAGGCGGCTTAGAGCCCAGCGCCTGGGTGGGCTGTGCGCGTCAGGGTAGCGCTGGGATGGGCACCTCTGGCCTATGGGTCCCGAACAGCTAGGGAGAAGCTTGGAAGAAGCTCTTAGCTGCAGGTAGAGTAGAGCCTCCAGGGCTGGGAGTTTTGCAGCCACCTTGGGTTTTCCAGACCAATTCCACTTTTCCTTCAACCAGATTTTCTGTAATTGGCTTTGGGACGGTGAGGTGAACTTTTAACTGATTTTGAAATAAATCAGAAATTGAAAATATATACAAAGTTACATATAGATTCGGCTGTGCAGCCTTCAAAATGATGCCATTCACAAAAAACACTAGAACCTTATCAAACTTGGAGATTCATATGTGTGCAATTCTCTAACTAGATGCACACTTTTCTTGGAAGTCACCAGATTTCAAATGCACTGTTTGACTTCTGTGAAATTCCCCACCGGGACTACCTTTCACTGACTCTGTTCTCTTTCTCCCCTAAAAGAGGCTGATCCCACACCCTTTCATATTCAAGCAGAAGTGACATTGAAAACAAACTTTTTTGGTACCAGAGATGTCTGCACGGAGCTACTCCCTCTAATAAAACCCCAAGGTGAGTGTGGAGGGTGGTCTGCCATGGAGTCCCCTTTCCAGACCCTGCCTCATCTCTGCTGCAGCTGCAGCTACCGCTGTACCAGCCTCCTTGCTGTGATTCCACCCTGCCAGGTGCAGCTCTGCTCCTTGTCCTCATTTCTTCTTTTTTTTTTTTTTTTTTTTTTTAAGGACTGGAGGTTGGACCCAGCACTTCAAGCTTGCATGCTCTGCAAGTGCTGGACCACTGAGCTGCACCCCTGGCCCATTTTTTACTTTTTGAGACAGGGTCTCCCTACGTTACGCAGACTGCCCCTGGTCTTGAACTTGCCAACCTCCTGCCTCCTCCTCCTGAGCCGCTGAGATTACAGGCGTGAGCCACCTTACCCTGCGGTCTTTGTGCTCATTTCTCTGGCATACTGCTGCTTTTCTGTGTTTGTCGGGGTTCAGCTCAGGCCCGGCAGAGGTCAGAGCCTTGCCCTGACACTGAGTGGGTATCAGGGACCCACTTGACCAGGTTGGTGTAGTAGCCAGAGGCGCCAAAGAAGGACCTCAGGAGACCTTCTGCGGGAAACAGGAGAGGGAACTTTATTGGCTTACTCCCCAAATGGGGTACAACCAGCAAGCAGCCCTTGTCAAGTGCTCAAGTGCTAGCTAAGGCTGCAGCATAGAATGCTGCAGGCTCACTGCTGGTACAGTTCAGTCTTAAAGACACAGCTACAAACAGCTGGTGTTCCACTGGTCTGGAGGTCTGGTGGTCTTGACTCTCGCAGCTAGTCTTCTCTGCCTCCCTCCTTCCCAAGGATGGGAGGAATTGGGAGGTTCTTAGTGGCTTGGGGAGTGCTGGATCAAGGTGATGGGTTTGGGACAACAGTTGAGGGACAGAGAACAGTGGAAGGGAGGTGAAGGGGGTCTGGGAGCCCTACTTATAAAGGGTCCCAGAGGGGGTCGTGTACTGGGGTTCGCCAATCAGGGCACATCGCTGACAGGTTCAGCAGATAAACTGTCATACCTGCCCCATAGGGGCAGTTATTTAACTGAGGTGCTAGGGGTGGCCAATCAAAATTGAGGTGGTTGAGGTTGGTCCTGCTGGTCAGTGGCTATCTTTGCTCACTCGATGGGAGGGGTAGCAGTGATTGAGTGAAATGTGGCCCTGGGGTCACCTAGACATCAGTCCCTCTTGCTAGTATGAAGGACCCTAGTTATGGGGTGCATTTTAAAAATCCCAACATGTGTGCTACTGCGTTTCCCATACCTGGCTCTTTCTTTCATTCAAGACTTGGTTCAAAAGTCTCCTATTTTTTCTCTATCTTCTTGCAAAGGACACCTGCACGATTCCATCCTGTGCCCATCTCTGCTGCCTGAATGATGGTACTCAGGCTAGCGGGGCCTTTATTTCACCCGCCACTAGACCTACCCACACACACCTTACCATTGTCACATGCCTAAGACACTACCAGAGCTCCTCATTCCCGCACGTAATCATCTCCTGCCTCTTCATCTCCTCCTGATGCCCACTCGAGGTCTAAACAAAGGTGGTCAGCCAAAGAGTCTCAGATTTAGCTCAGTTGGTAGAGCCCTGCTCTGCAGTCTCAGAGGTCCTGGGTTCAATTCCCAGCAAAAAAAAAAAAAAAATTAGGAGAAGAATGTGGCAGTCCACTCCCTAGGCAATCCTGAAACAATTAGCTATTAAAAACCCTATGAGGGTTTCTTGAGTCGGACACAACTTGACAGCACCTAACGACAACAACAACAACAAGTTCAGCCTAAGATACCTTGGCCACCCACAGCATCCTGGTCACCATGCCTCACCCCCTCACAATCACCAGGTCCTCGGCTTGTGCCCACCCAGTATCTGCAGAATCCCTCCCATCTCAGCTCTGCAACAGGACAACCGTTGTCAAACTGCCCAACTGCAAACCCTCCTAAGAACGTGACCTTCTTGAGCCTCCTCCTTTCCCAGGGTTCTGCACACGTTCTGCCTGGATCGTTCCCTTTCCAAAAATCCTTCAGGGAAACAGCCCAGGCCTTTACTGTGGCTTCATAGCGATGGGTGTAATCTGACCATTTTACCCCTCATCCACATGCTCTATGCTCTGCATAACTGTCCTATTTCTTTCATTGTAAACTCTTCTACAACTTATCTCACACACTTTGGATACCAGCTGAAGCATTGCTCTTTAAATACACACCAATGAAGACAAGCAGCCACTTTTACAATCCTGAAACGTTTGGCTTAGAGTTGAATACTTAATACTTGATGGACAGCCTCTTCTCAACTCCTGTCCTGTTTCTCATTTTGTCCTCCCAGAAGGTTCTGCCACTTCTGAGACAGTTCTCTAGGACGTCAAAGGGCATCTCTTTCCACTGTCACCTGACTTCTCTACCTGCCCAAACCATCAAAGAAGGAATGCAGGTCCTAGTGTATCCTTGGTACCATCTGGTGCTCCTCTTCCAATCCCGCCATATTGGGTGTCCACCATTCTTGAGTAACCTCCCTACATAGCGATTTGTTATGTGTTTCAGGCAGAGTGGTGAATGTGTCAAGCAGCTTGAGTCTCAGTGCCCTTAGAAGCTGCAGTCCAGCGCTGCAGCAGAAATTCCGAAGTCCGACCATCACAGAGGAGGAGCTGGTGGGGCTCATGACCAAGTTCGTGGAAGACACAAAGAAAGGAGTCCACCAGCAGCAAGGCTGGCCCAGTACTGCATACGGAGTGTCCAAGATTGGCGTCACAGTCCTGTCCAGAATCCACGCCAGGAACCTCAGTGAGCAGAGGAGAGGTGACAAGATCCTCCTGAATGCCTGTTGCCCAGGGTGGGTGAGGACCGACATGGCGGGTCCCATGGCCACCAAAAGCCCAGAAGAAGGAGCAGTGACGCCCGTGTATTTGGCCCTTTTGCCCCCGGATGCGGAGGGTCCTCAGGGAGAGTTTGTTCAGGACAAAAAAATTGAAAAATGGTGAGTTCACCTCACACCTACCCCCATGGTGGCCCTCTTGTGCCCTGTCTTGCTGTAGTGCAAAGGACGTTTACATTGTTGAATTGCCTTTCAAAAAAAAAAAAAAAGCCACCTAATGATCCCTATCATGTGCTCTGTACTAATGACAAATTTACTACTGAGTGGAGTACTTACTGAGTGGACTACTAATTCTATGAAGATGTTTGGAACTTCTCTGTAATTAAACACAGAAAAATAAAATTGCTGGAAATAACAAATGAAAATAAAGATGACTAGGTGGTTCTTCATACGGGTCCATCCCTGCAGAAGGCTTTCACGCTGGACCAGTTCCATCTCAGGAGTAGAATGCAAAAGTTAGGTCCAGGGAAGGAACTGTATATACCTCAGGGGTGGCAAACATAGAAGGAGTGCGGGATCCTAATTGTTCCAGCTCTGTAGCCCATGCGGTGTGTTGCCACTACTTGGGCCTGCCATCCTGTGACAGGAAGGCAGATGCGCTATGGAAAACAAGGAGCATAGCTGGATGTGACCTTTGGGCCTCACATTATAACACCCTCAAGAGACATGGACACCACCATGAAGGCAACAGCCAGCTGGCCTTGTTTCTTTAAAAAGCCTGAGTCAGTCCAGGCACGGTGGCTCACTCCTGTGATCCCAGCAACCAAGAGGCAAAGGCAGGAGGATCGCAGGCTCAAGGCCAGAGGCAGTCTCCATAACTTAGCAAGTCCAAGTCTCATCTTAAAAAAATAAAAAAGTGGTTGAGAGTGCAGCTCAGTGGCAGGGCACTTAACAAAGTATGCGTGAGGCTCTGGGTTCAGCCCCCTAGGACTGCAAAAGAAAAAAAAAAGGCTAAGATACTGTGGACCAATCACCAATGGCAACAGGTGAAAAGTGAATGGGTGCTTGTAGAAACAGCTGTGTTTGGCTTAGAGCTAGAAAAATAATTGTTGCCACACCCTAATTGTTGTTGTTGTTGTTAGGTGCCCTTGAGTCGGGGATTCAGAGAAACCCTAGGTACAACAGGCAAAAACCTATTGTGTCAGTGCTTCTCTGCTGTTCATAGGGTTTTCAATGATGGATTTTTTTATTTGGTAGTGGGTTGCCGGGTCCATCTCCCAAGACTACAGCACCTGGTGTTCCCAGGTGGTCTCCCATCCAAGTACTAACACAGGTCCGACCCTGCGTAGCTTCCAATATCTGATGGAATTGGACGCCATGAATTGTTTATAGAGGTTGAAGTGTCATGAGGACTGCAATATTCCTACATTTCAAGGAAACGTGTACAGAGAAACAGACATAACAAAGTGTTCATGATTTTGTGTGTGTGTGTGGTAGTGGGGGGGCTGAACCCAGGGCCTCGCACTTGCATACTCTGCAAGTGATGGACCACTGAGCTGCAACCCCACCCCATTTTTTTACTTTTTGAGACAGGGTCTCGGTAAATTAAGTGGACTGCCTCTGGTCTCGAACTTGCAAATCTCCTGCCTCCACCTCCCAAGTCACTGGGATTACAGGCATGAACCACCATGCCTGGCAAATTGCTAATAAAATTTTGCTAGTATCTAGTGTCTCATGAAGAGCTTTAAAGAAAAAATTCCAAATTGAAGGTATTCTCCACCCTACAGGCACTTCAGTTTGTCTCATGAACTAGAAGATAAGATACAGGCTGCTAAAGTAAAAGTTCAAATAGGGGAACATAACCTAAATATGCATGAGTTTTGCTACATATTAGTCAAAAGTTTCCATAAACCTCCTTCGTTGATAAAAGTGTAACCAAAATGATGGAATAGTTGCATAATGGGAAAAGCACATGCTGTATTACTGTGTACCCCACCAACATTTACCAACAAAAGAGAAAAAAATTAACTAACTAAAAAAATTGTTTTAAATTTTAAAATAATAAAAATTCAGCCAGGCATGGCGGTGCACGCCTGTAATCCCAGCAACTCGGGAGGCAGAGGCAGAAGGATTGCAAGTTCGAGATCAGAGGCTGTCTAGATAATTTAGTGAGACTCTGTCTCAAAAAAAGTAACAACAAAACAAAACAAAAAAAGGGCTGGAAGCAGCAACTCAGTGGTCCAGCACTTGCAAAGCATGCAAGCGCAAGGCCCTGGGTCAATCCCCAGTAACACAAATAATAATATTATTATTATTATTAAATTATTATTATTCCAGGAAAAAGTAAACACATGACTGTCATATACGAGGGTGCTCAAAAATGTACCGATTTTAGATGTTACCCATGTATTCCTTTTCAAAGTGGGACTGAATTACAGAAGGAATCTGTAGTGCAACATCTGTTGGAATGATGGGCTTACTCAAATGAATGCTAGCACCCCCATGTGACAGGGAGGATCGTCAAAGAAAATGGTGGAAGCACTGTTGTCCTGCCCTGGAGGAGCACAAGACTATTTGAAGTGCTTTTTGAAATGCAAGAATGCTGTGGAAGTGCAAGGGCAATGGAGGTGTGCCTATGTGACAGAACCTCCACAGCACCCAATAACCGCACACGTTGGTGAATAAGTTTGAGCTGTTTAGTCCTGTAGGTGATGTGCACAAGGAAAGATCCAGGAGGCCTCCCACAGCAACAAGTTCTACTTCTGCTATGGTAAAAAGTCAAAGGTGACGTGAATTCATCTTTTATTATCTGAACATATTGAGTATTATGATTTTAATACTGTATTTTTCCTTTCTTAAAATGAGTGTGCCTTTCTAGCAGGCTCTGTGCATAGAAAAATGAGCTCCTGTTGAACGCAGGGTAGGATTAGTCATATGATAAGAGGGGTCAAGGTAAATGTTATCGCTGGTACAAAGGAAAAGTAAAAGGGCACAGATTTTTGTGGAATAAAGGAATGTTGTGTTGAAGTGCAACTGCGACAAAACTGGTGTGTCAACAGTAAACAGCAAGTCATTTAACTCTCCACTAAGCAGGACAGTAGGTACCTATCTGTCAGTTAACCTACAATTTAGAAACAAATGTAAAATATTAGGTTAAGCAGAGACATAGCCCCATGCTATAACTTCCCTGCAAAAATAGCTTTTGCTCTTGCATAAGCCCAGAAAACACACACACACCCTGCTCAGCCTCCACTAGCAGCTAGACAGCTGCAGATGAAGAAATTACAGGCAGTTGACTGCACTCTTTATTTTTATTGGAAATTTGTAATGTATAACTTAATGTGTTTAATTCTGACATGCATTTCCTTGTGACATTTCCATATATGTGTTTTACTGTACATTACACAGACACTCTTAAGATTTATAATCACAATCCCAAGAAATCACATTCTGACATGCATTTCCTTGTGACATTTCCATATATTTGTTGCCATATGTGTGACATTTCCGTATATGTGTTTCATTGTATGTTACACAGACACTCTTAAGATTTATAATCACAATCCCAAGAAATCCCAGAAACCAATTCTGCTAGTCAACGCTGCCTAATTCTCTCCTAAATTCAGTTCCCACCTGCAATAGGACTGTCCTTTCCACAGATTTCCCAAACTAATTCCTCTAGCTTCTGACCTTACTGCTCATCCATCAAAGAGACAATTCATGCCCTGCAGGAGAGCCACTGGGCACACCTACAATTAGACCCACACACCTGTCTTCCCTTCTACAAGAAGCAGGTGCCCTGCTGCCCAGGCCAGGCCCAAGTCCTGGATCCATCCACACATTTTACTCTTGAAATCATGCATTCCCTTTTTCTCCATCATCAAATTTTATAAGAAAACATGCTTTTCTCTCAGCTTTTAAAGCCCTTCTAAAAATGACTGAAATCATACACAGTTAAGTTCTTTGATCATGATGAAATCAAAGTCGAAATCAATAGCAGCAAGAAGCTGAACACTTCCCAGATAATTGGAAACTAAATAATATACATCTACATATTCTTGGTCAAAGTAAATATCAAAAGAGAAATTGAACTGAATGAAATTTTAAAATATACCAACTTTGTAGGATACCACTATAGTAGTACTCGGAGCTTTATACCCACTAACGCCTATATTAGAAAAAAAGAACTGCTTCCAATCAATGACATCAGATTCCACAGTAAGTCACTAGAATAATAGCATCAGAAACCAAAAGTAACCAGAAGAATGGAAAGAGCAATCTACAACAGAAATCAATACAATTAGACCAGGCACAGTGCTTCCCACCTGTCATCCCAGCGACTCAGGAGGCAGAGACAGGAGGATCGTGAGTTCAAGGCTAGAGGCAGCCTCCAAAACTTAGTGAGAACCTGTCTAAAGATAAAAAGTTAAAAATGTGCTCAGGGTGCAGCCCAATGTGCGACGTAGTAGATTCAACCCCCTAGTCCTGCAAAAAAAAAGAAAAGAAAAGAAAAAGAAAAAAAGAAAGAAAGAAATCAATACAATTAGAATGGGCTGGGATTTAGCTCAGTTGGTAGAGCGCTGCACTGCAGTCTCTGAGGTCCCTAGTTCAATTCCCAGCACCGCAAAAATGGGAGAAGGGCCTGGCAATCCACTCCCAAGGCAATCCCGAAATACTCAGCCATTGAAAACCCTATCAGGGTCGCTATGAGTCGGATACCGACTCCATGGCACCTAACAACAACAACAACAACACAATGAGAATACAAAACGAGAGAGAGAGAGAGAGAGAGAGAGAGAGAGAGAGAGAGAGAGAGAGAGATAATGCAGTGAAACCCAAAGCTTATTCCTTAAAAAAAAAAAAAAACGAATAATAAATAGCCAGCCACATCCAGGGAAAAAATATAAAGACACCAATTTCCAACCAGGATTGCCAAACGGAGTCAACACTGCAAACAATTAAAGGGCAATGGGGATATTATGAACAGCTTCATGCCAGTGGAGCAAACAACTTAGGTAAATTGCTCATATTTTTGAAAAACTGGAAAACCTAAGCTCAGCCAAGAAAAATTAGCTGGGCACTATGGTGCGCACCTGTAGTTCCAGTGACTCAGGAAGCTAATATGAGAGGGTCGCAGGTTTGAGGCCAGAGGTGGGCTGTGCCTCTTAACAAAACCCCATCTCAAAATACAAAAATAATAGGGGCTGTGGGACATCTCATTAGTGGAATGTTTGCCTAGCATGTGCAAGGCCCTGGGTTCAACTCCCAGTACTGAAAGAGAGTGGGGGGGGGGGGCGAGAGGGAGAAAAGAAAGAAAGAAAGAGAAAGAAAGAAAGAAAGAAAGAGAGAGAAAGAAAGACAATAAAAAGAAAAAGAAAGGAAGAAAAGAAAGAGAGAGAGAAAAGAAAACTTACAAAACCTAAATAGCTCTCTATCTTTAAAGTGAAGTTTCAAATAATCTGTAGGAAAAAAATATATTGTTTGGGGCTTCAATGGCACTACACACAGCAGGTGCCCATCTTCCTCACCTCATCTGTTGACTTCATTTACAGGATGAAATAAGCACAGGCAGCGGGGCTGACCCTGCTAATGTAAAACTGAGTCATCATGAGATGCTAGTTCTCAAAGTTGCCAATCAAGCATGCTCAAATAAAACAAACTTGGTTTGCACCACAGAGAGTGCGCAGAGGAATCTAATCACCCACAGGAACCTTGACACACCTTTGGGAGTTCCCTTTCAGTTGAGATTTGTTGTACGAATACACAACTCATAGGTTGGCCTCACACATATCCCTTACTCACTGTGACTTTTGGCAAAACACAAATGTCAGCACTTTTGAAATCATGCCAATAATTGCTTAAGACAATGATGTCATAAATGTCCCCTTCCTACCGGGGCATGCAGAGGGAAATGTATCCTGCCCCCATCTGTGAGTTTTCAAAAGACTATTTGATTGAACTTTTAAAAGTCACTTCAGGAAGGAGACAAGGGGTGTAGCTCGGTGATATAGCACTTGCCTAGCATGTGTGAGGCCAGCATGACAAAACAAAACAACAGCAACAACAAAAAGAATCACTTCAGGCTAGGACGCCCCACTACGACCTCACCATCAGATTTTGTCCCAAGTATTTTTCAACTTGATTACACTGAGAAATGCTTAGGTTCCTAAAGCATACCTCTGGGTGTGTTTGTGAGGGCGTTTCCACAGACCATTAGATCATAAGGGATATGACCTAATGACGGGACTAATCCCTTGCTGGACTCATAATAATGTGGCGTTATTGTTGTTGTTGTTGTTGTTAAGTGCCATCGAGTCAGTATCCTACTCACAGCGACCCTCATAGGGTTTTCAATGGCTGTTTCAGGATTGCCTTAGGAGTGGATTACCAGGTCCTTCTCCCATTTTTGGGGTGCTGGGAATCAAACTCAGGACCTCAGAGACTGCAGCGCAGCTCTCTACCAACTGAGCTAAATCCCAGCCCCAAAATTGTTGTTGTTGTTGTTGTTAGGTGCCATCGAGTCAGTAGCGACCCTCATAGGGCTTTCAGTGGCAGACTGTTTCGAGAATGCCTTGGGAGTGGATTGCCACGTCCGTCTCCCATTTTTGCAGTGCTGGGAAATTGAACTCGGGACCTCAGATACTGCAGCGCAGTGCTCTACCAAGTGAGCTAAATCCCAGCCCTGTGGGGTTATTAGAAGGAGGTAAAAATTGGAGATGAGGACTTTTTGGAGAAGGTAGATATCTGGGGTTAGTCCCTGGAGGCTATATCTTACCCTGATTTCTTCCTTTATCCCTTCCCATCTGCTTCATGACTGCCATGATGTGAATGGCCCTGCCCTGCCAGGCCCACCCTGCCACAATGGACTGACATCTCTGACACCCTATGAGCCACAATAAATCTTTCCTCTTTTAGGTTGTTTTTATCAGATAGTTGGGCCTAGCAACACAAAAGCCTGACTAATGCCTACACTTAACAAAAGTCAATGCTACAGCAAATTTTAGGGCCTTAATTTTCTTTCACTTATAATTGTAGGATCTGACAGCTCTTCCTTCCATAAAACAGAATGGTCTGATAAGCTGAGAAGTTCAGGGTGGTTTCACAGTCATAAAATGGAGGAGAACATCCAAAAAAGAAAGTGAACTGAACTTAGCTTTGAATTGGTCATTTCAAAGTCATTCTTCTTATAAAGGGTAAAGCAGAAGAGACTTCCTTATATTACCAGTGAGGTTAGGAGATTTGGCATACCTCTCTCTCTCTCTCTCTCTCTCTCTCTCTCTCTCTATTAGACAATCAGAAAAACAATGTACTTTAGGCTTGGTGACAGAAATTCAGAATGAGTGACTCTATTTTGATTGGCTCTGTTAAAAATGGTACCCAACTAAATGGGCTCAGTCCAAACCAATAGCTCCCTATAAATTTTATTTAAATAGCCTCATATATATTTTATTTAACAAGTCTTGTTTTTGTTGTTGTTAGGTGCCATTGAGTCGGTATCTTTTGGGGTTTTAGCTCTAGCCCGGCTAAGATTAGAGCCAAACCTACAATATAATAAGTCGGCCAGTGGAGTAAATGAAGGACTTCGGGAGACCTTCAGATGGTAAAACAGGGTAGGTAAGGTTCATTGGGTGCTCCCCTGATGGAGAGCAAGGAGCAAGCAGTCCCTATAGAACAGAGCTCTATGCCCTCTAAGTGCTGGCTCTAAGCCTGCAGCATGGAATGCTGAGTGCTGGTACAGCTCAGCCTGAAAGGCACAGCCACCGCCGCCAGTGTTCCGTGGAGGTCAGTTGGTCTTGCCTCTCACCGCTCGCCTTCTCTACCTCCTTCCTTCCCAAGGATGAGAGGAATTGGGAGGCTCTTCGTGGCTTGCTTGAATCCTTTGGCTCTTCGGGGCCCCTGGGCTTGATCCCGATGGCTTGCTAGAAGATCTTGCTGGAGCAGGGAGCGCTGGTCCAGGTGATGGGGTTCAGGTAGCAGTTGAAGGACAGTCAGAGAGGTGAGGGTGAAGGGGATCCAGGAGCCCTACTTTTATAGGGTCCTGGAGGGGTCACATGGTGGGATTTAGCCAATCAGGGCACACACCTGACAGGTACAGTGGGTAAACTGACATACTTGCCAGGTGGGGACAGTTATTACCTGAAATTGCTGAGGGGAGCCAATCAAAATTGGGGTGGTTAGGACAGGTCAGGCTGGCCAGGGGCCATCTTTGCTCACTCGATGGGAGGGGCTGGTTTGAGTGAGTGAGATGAGCCCTGGGGTCAACTAGGGGTCAGCCCCTCAGGCTGTCATGAGGGACCCTATTTGTGAGATACGATTTTAAAAATCCCCAAAAGGTATCCAACTCATAATGACCCTCACAGAGTTTTCAATGGCTGACTGTTTCAGGATTGCCTTGGGAGTGGATTGCCAGGCCCTTCTCCCATTTTTGTGGTGCTGGGAATTGAACTCAGGTCCTCAGAGACTGCAGCACAGCGCTCTACCAACTGAGCTAAATCCCAGCCCGATTAACAAGTCTACTCATTTTTAATGATGAAAACATAGGTTATTAGTGCTACTTCTGGATATGACCATTCTGGATTTTCAATCTTGGTAATCTTGGCTCAATCTCATAATCTTGGCTCTTTTCGTTTCCATCATTCCAGCTAAAGAGAAATGATTTCACACTCATCAGGTCTGACATATGTCCCTTAGCCAGGATTCCCATGAACAAAACCAATTAAAATGAAATAGATCAAACAATGAGCCAGATGAGCAGTCTATACATTTATGTATTGTATTCCTGACTGCTTCTGGCTTATTCTCAAACTCCTGGTCTACCATGATGTGAACTGAGTTCGTCTGCTGTGTCTTCCCCATCATGCTGGATGGACCTTCTGAAACTGTGAGCCAAACTAACCCCTTCCTCCTTTAAGGTGTTTCTATCAGGTATTTTGTCACAGCAACACAAGAGGTAACTAAGACAGAAAAATTGGTACCAGAGAAAGGGATTTTTAAGGTGAGTTTAAAATGACCAATTCAAAGCAAACTTCAATTTGATTTCTTTTTTGGATGTCCTCATCGCTTTTCTAACTCTGAAACCAACATGCTCTGCTTAGCTCATAGAATCAATCAGTCACTCTGTTTATGGAATGAGGTGCTACCCGATTTTACAATCACAAACTAGAGACAATTACGATCTTAAACAAAATTTGCAACAACTTTGACTTTTGATAAACATATATATTAGTCACACTTTTGTGTTGCTATGACTAAGGCTTAAACTTTTAGATGTGGTTTGTAGTTTGTGGGGGAATTCAGAAGAGTTGGAAAATTGGGCTAGAAAAAGCTTAAAATGCTATAAGTCAAAGCTGAGCTTAATGGGCGATTCCAGTGAGAGGTTAGAAGACCAGAATGCCAACAGGAAAATGAACAGGAAACACTGGGCTCAGGAGCTTTCAAATGGGAACAAGGGCTTTGTTGGGAGTTGAACTAGAGGTCATTTCTGTTACATTCTCACATACAAAAAAAATTATCTGCCTTGCTGGGCCCGGTGGCACATGCCTGTAATCCTAGAGGCTCAGGAGGTGGAGGCAGGAGGATCCCAAGTTCAGGACCAGAGTCAGTCTGCATAACTTAGCGAGACCCTGTCACAAAAAAAGTAAAAAAAAAAAAAAAAAATTGGTTGGCAGCGCAGCTCAGTGTTCCAGCACTTGCAAAGCATGCAGGCACAAGGCCCTGGGTTCAACTCCTAGTACTGCAAAAAAAAAAAAAAAAAAAAAATTTATCTGCCTTTTCTCTATGTACTAAAACTTAGTAGGAGGATGAGTTTAAATGTAATGGACTAACATGGTGGAGGATATTTCAAGACAGCATAGTATTCATGCTATTGTTGTTGTTGTTGTTAGGTGCCTTCGAGTCGAGTCCGACTCATAGCGACCCTATATACAGCAGATCGAAACACTTGCCGATTCTGTGCCAGGCAAACCATCTTATTTATGTTTAAGCCCATGGTTGCAGACACTGTGTTAATCTATCTGGTGGAGGGTTTTCCTCTTTTCCGTTGACCTGCCACTCTTTGGCATGATTATTAATGGCTGCTTTTAACCATGTTACAGTGAAAAATCAAGAACAAAATGCTGAGCAGAAGGATTTGAAAAACATGTTGGCCAGAAAAGGAGTATGAGGATGTGAACATGGAGTCTGTGGCTATTAAAGAGATTAGCACCATTAAGGAGAAGCCAAACATTTGTACTGGGACAACAGGAAATTAGACAGATCCTATACATTGCAGGGGGCTGGGATTTAGCTCAGTTGGTAGAGCACCGTGCTACAGTCTCTGAGGTCCTGAGTTCGATTCCCAGCACCACAAAAATGGGAGAAGGATGTGGCAACCTACTCCCAAGGCAATCCTGAAACAATCAACTGTTGAAAACCCTATAAGGGTCGCTATGAGTCGGACATGACTCGACGGCACCTAACAACAACAACATACATTGCAGGATCAAGGGTGTAACACTACAAACTCATTTGAAAGACCTAAGTTTGAGAACAGAGAGGAGCTGTAGTATCCAGCTCCCAGAAGGCTACCTAGGAAAATGTTTCCCAAGTTCAGCCACCCAAGCCCTCAGAGGCCATTGTGAGCCATGGTACAAGAGGGCTCAACTAATGCTTCAGTTAAGCAGCAGACCTGGCATCATTCCTGTGGTGCTGGTCTTATAGACATGTAGAATGCAAGAGTAACAGGGTGATAGAGACTTCCATGAGATTATGAAGGAAGACCTGGGAAACCAGCAATATGTAGCGGGGTCAGATTCTCTGCAGGGAGCCCCTGAGAGCTGGATGCATGAAGCAGTGAGGGTAAAGTTGAAGCAGAATGAAGACTCTAGGGTGTTGGAGGTTCCAGGAGTGGAAATCTACTGATGAAAGCTGCAGACAAGAAGTGGAGCCAGCCAGAGAGAAAAGCCATGTGGGCTGCAAACAGCAAGCTCATAGGGATAGGGCTTCCCAAGCCCTCTGGAGCTCAGTCATACCACCAAATGCCCCATGTGCCCCACATGCCTCCCATGCCACACATGGAGCTAGAAGATTTAATGTTTTCCCTGCTGGTCTAGACAAGTGGATTGTTCTACCCTTTGGGTCATCAAGGAACCCAGGCTATCAGTGGAGCTCTGCAACCCTCAACACAGAGTGTCTGTATCTGAGTCTACTGCTGTAAGCATCTTATCTTCCAATCAAGAGTCAGGGGGAACCAGGTGCTGTGGCGCACGCCTGTAATCCCAGCGGCTCGGGAGGCGGAGGCAGGAGGATCGCAAGTTCAAGACCAGAGGCAGTCTGCATAACTTAGAGAGACCCTGTCTCAAAAAAAAAAGTAAAAAAAAAAAAAAAAGGGCTGGGGTGCAGCTCAGTGGTCCAGCACTTGCAGAGCATGCAAGCGCAAGGCCCTGGGTTCAACCCCCAGAACCAAAAAAAAAAAAAAAAAAAAAAAGAGTCAGGGGGAGAGAAGGACACCTTCCCTTCCCACAGCAGGCGTTTTCTCTGAGAAGACAGTCAAAAGGGATCATACATCACACGTGGTCATCTGTCCTTAGTCCGAGCCTAATCACATAACCACAACCAACCTCCAAGGGGGCTGGATAATCTTATCTATTGCTGGCCAGCCACATACCCACCTGAAATCAACTGTTTCAGGGTAAAGGACACATCCTCACTGTTCCCACAGTGAAGCCAGCAGGAGTCCCAGCCATTTACTGACTCCAACTCAGAGTCAGACTCCCTGGGTAAGGTCCAGTCACCACTTCCACCACATCAGGATAGAGCTCCTTGTGGTTCAGAACCTCTAATAAATGAACACGGTATGACCCTCCCCGCATATACCCAGTCAGTATGGAATAATGGAATAGGGACAGAAAAACTGTGATCAGAATTTCATATGGAAAAGAAGAAACACACAGAAGCCACCAATGGGCCATAGGGACAGGAACAATCTACAGGCAGACATTGTGAGGCCTCCCTGCCCTGACAGTGAGGTTGGTTTCTTGGTTCCCCTCTAGTTATACAACCTGAGATGTTCTTTCTTGATCTATTTTCTTCCCCAGACACAACTGCAGTTTATAAGTAGGCTGGTTTTCCTGAGGATTCAGGTCCATCAAAACTTTCCCGTCTTCTAGAACAGAGGCATCTCCCATCCTAGGTTTTCTATTGTCCTGCAGAACTGTATCAGCAGTGCCCACCACCAACCAGAGGTCTATTTCCCAAAACAATTAGAATAAAATGGAAAAAAACAAAAACCTACCCATAAAATACAATCAAATATGTTCTGTGGTAAATTGCATAACACGGCTATCCATCACTACTTTCCCCATAGGATGGCATTTCTTATCTGCTGTGCTTTTTTACCCACAATTTTAGCATGTCTTTTGCTTTTGGGAGTATCACTGTACACTACCAGGGGAAAAAAAAAAAAAAAAAGGAAGGCCACGAATGGAAAGAGCTAGAGAGTCTAGGTCTCCTCACGTTGTAGGGATAATGACTGAGAATCTTTGACCACAGGGTCTCTCAGTCTTAGCTTGTATCCTAAATAATGCTTGTATTTTTAAATTTTTGTGTTTTAAATCAAATTGGAAGTCTTACAGCTCCATGACAACTCAATCAGAAAATAATGTAAGGATTTACATGATTGTTTCTCAAAAGGATGCACACAAATAAGTGACTGACAACTGTTGATGCTCAGGGCCTGGAGGTGTAGCTCAGCAGTAAAGCAGGCACTTAGCATGGCTGAGGAACAGAGAAAGGAAGAAAGAAAGAGAGGAAGGCAGCAGGAGGGAGGAAGGCGAGCAAGAATGAAGGGAAGGCATGGAAAGAAAAGGAAAGGGAAAGGAAGGGGAGGGGAGGAGAAAGCAAAAGGGGAAGAGAAAGGAAAGGAAGGACAAAGCGTGGGGCGTCACTCTGGCATTGCACTCACTCCAGCTGCAAATGGGAACCAGCTGCCAAAGACCCATCATCTGATGAGGGGCAACCGAGCACCCAAGAGCCGTGCTGACGAGAAAGGAGGCTTATGCCCACGGCTGCTCTGAGAAGCCTTGAGAAAGGCAGGCTCAGAGGCTTCTGCCCACAATGGCTCCTTGCTTCTTTCTTCCCAGTGAAGATGCCAATTCCAAGTGCTTTGCTCCAACAGCTCTTTATTGTTTCTTTTCTGTCCTGGTCGATGGAATGGACCCAGACTGCTCCGTGTACCACCCTTATATACTCTCCAGGGGCTAGCCAGGGACCAGTCAGAGGCAGTTACCCCATACAGGTTTTGGCCAATCAGGGGGGATATGCAAATTTGGTTTGTATAAAAGTAGTCCTGAATGGTCCAATCAGGAGCCGTTCCGTGGTTGGGAAACAGCCAATGGGTGTCAAGGGGTCTGAGGAGAGGGATTGGATGCCAGCGCCATCTTTGGGAGCTCAATGACCCTGAGTTCCCGGATGTAAGGCAAAGGTGATTACCTGGGGAACAAGCCTCAGACCTCCATGGGGGCCTAGATAGGCCCCAGGGCCAACTGCCTCTCTAGGCAGTACCCTACAACAAAGGAAGGAAAAAGCTGCTCAAAGTTAGGTGCCATCAGGGAAATGGAAATCAAAATCATAATGAGAGACTACTCCATACATAGTAAGATGGCTATAATAAAAAAATACAGACAAGTATTCATAAGGATGCAGGGAATGTGAAATTATTTGTTGTTGGTTTGTTGTTATTAGGTGCTGTGAGTCAGGTCCAACTTCTAGTGAGCCTATGTACAACAGAATGAAACACTACCACAGTACCATGCACACATTCTTTATGTTTGAGTCCATTGTTGCAGTCACTGTGTTTCTTCTCATTTTGAGTAGTGCCACACCAGCAAGTGGAGGTCCCAGGGACTTTACTCCATTCCCATAATTAATGTTGACTCTACTTTTTGAGTAGGCAACTCTTCCCTAGTCATCTTTTGAATTATTTCCTGGGGGCTCATTTTCCAGCACCATATCTGACAGGGCTTCTCTGCTATTTATAGAGTTTTCAATGTTTAATTTTTTAGAAAGAGGGCTGCCAAGTCCTTCCCCTCATCTGTCTTAATCTGGAAGCTGAAACCTGGCCCAGATTGGTGGCCCTGCTGGTATCTGAAATACTGATGGCATGGCTTTCAGCATCACAGCAACAGGAAAGCCCCCACAGCATGAGAAGCTGACAGACACGTGGAGGACATTGTTGACAGAAATATAAAAATGGTGCAGATGCCTTGGAAAACACCATGGCATTTCCTAAAAAGGTAAATGTAGAATTATGATATCCTCCGGTCATTCCACTTCTAGGGATACAGAAATCAGAAGACAGGTCCTCACAAAACTTGTTTAAATGTTTATAGCAGCATTTCTGCTAATTGCCAGAAACTACGATATAAGCCAACTATCCATTCTTTCTTCTCCAATGAATCATTGTTAAGCACAGCCCTGAGCACATCAGGAGGACAAGGGATTTAGCTCAGTTGGTAGAGTGATGCTCTACAGTCTCTGCGATCCCGAGTTTGATTCCCAGCACCACAAAAATGGGAAAAGGATGTGGCAACCCACTCCCAAGGCAATCCCGAAACAATCAGCCATTGAAAACCCTATGAGGGTCGCTATGAGTCAGACATGACTTGACAGCACCTAACAACAACAACAACAACAATCCATTTCTTCTTCCCCAATTAATCATTGTTAAGCACAGCCCTGAGCACATTCAGGGAACATCTGCCCTCCTGAGGCACCGAGTACACCTGAAGTCTCCTCCATAACCCCCTGGAGTGCACACAGAGAAGGCCTGAGTGGCCCTGATGGGGCCCAGCACTGCCTCACATATGCTCAAAATGCTGCCAAAGCCATTGCTGCCAACTTGTCCCTGACCTGGAAGGGATTGGAGCCGCTTTAAAGCACAGCTTTTCACTCTTTGACGTCACAGAGTCAGATAAGAAGCTGGACAGGGAGACAGGGAGTAACAGGCCACACTCAAGAGTCCAGGCTAGCTCTTCTCCCTTATGTCCTCCACCACTCCCACAGCCCAGTACTTTCCTCCTCCCTCCTTCCATGCTGCTGTTTGTTTCATAGATAATGGAGGTGGCACTCAGATAGCGTTTGCGTCTACACTCCCAACTCCCCAATCCCAGAACCCTGCAGATATCCTTCCCTGTCCTGGCCGCAGCAACTACTCTGCCCCACTAAGACGCTCTGAAAAGTTCAGTGTTTGCAGCAAAAATAGCATGTGTAGAACCGTCTGAGGGAAACCATTCAGCTACTCTAAATGATTCTACGTAAAATCAATTTAATGCACCATTAGTTTAAAAACACTGAAGTTACATCTATCATGGGATGTGACCAAGTGAATCCCAGTGAAGTCAGGGAAAGTTGTTGAGGATCTCAGCAGGAACCTTGAGAATCCAGCTCTCCTGTCTACAATGTTTCCACCAAACAGAGCTGGTTTCTCAAAGGTACTTTTTCATCCATCATATCAGAAAACCAGAAGGTATTTTGAATTATCTTTTATTGTAGCAAAATATAAATACATCATAAAATTCCATTTCAATTGCCATTTTTAGGTACAGAGATCAGTGGCATTAAGGACATTCACAATGTTGGATAACGATGGCTGCTATCCACCTCCAAAATTACATTACCTCAAACACAAATCCTCTAAGCATTAATAAATAGCCCTAGACCCCTGCCCCCAAAGCTCCTGGTATCCTGTATTCTACCCTCTGCTCTATCATTTGCCTCTTCTGGGTACATAAATACAATCATACAATATTTGTTCTTTCATCTCTGTCATTTTTCGTGCAACATAGTGCCTTCAAAGTTTGCTGAAGTTGTTTTTTAAACCCAGATCATGCTTTCAGATGAATGAGTTGATTTCTCACGTGATTACAGAATGTACTATATTAAGACAAAAAAGTGAAAAAGTACCTGAAAATATAATGCTAAGAAATACTGCAAGAATTTCTACCTATATAAAGGTGTAGGCAAATAGGAATCAATCTATGTGTCCATTAATGGATAAAGAAAATGTGGTGCACATAGCCAGTCAAATACTGTTGCATTAGTAAAAGGACAGAAATCTTGTCATTTATAAGACATGGATGAACCTGAGGGACATCATATTAAATGAAATAAGAGAGGCACACAAAGACAAATCTTACACAGTCTCACATCTTCGGAGAATAAAATAGTTGAAACTTTAGAAACAGAGAACAATGGTAGTTGCCAGAGAGCAGCAATGGAGGTGGTTTGGGGGAGATGTGGGTCAAAGAACACACAAAGTTTTAGCTAGATAGAAGAAGTGAGTTCAAGAAATCTTTCGTACTCATGGTAACAATAATTAATAACAATACACATGGTATGGAAGTGAAAATTGCTGAGAGTAGATTTTAAGCATTCTTACCAAAAAATAGCGTGTGATCTAATGCATATGTTTAAAACCTTGAATAAGCCATTCTGTGTTGTGTGTATGCAATATATAAAGTGGCATATCATAGCCATAAAAAAATGTCTACTAAAATTAAAGCAAAAAATTCTTAAAAGATGTAAGAACAAAGGCTGAGGGTTAGAACAGTGATAGAACACAAGCATAGCGTGTAACTCATGCTGGGTTAAATCACCAGGACTGCAAAGAAATAAAAAATCACATAGTGTAAGCATTATGCTAAGAGTCGAATAGAGTTTACAACAACATTCACTTACTTAAAACACTAAACACTGCTCTTACAAAATGTATTATTCCTAATATGTACAAAATAACTTCATAATCAAAACAATTCTTTCAGAAAAATATGAAATATTCTAAAATGGCAATTTTTGAGGGAATACAGGAGTCTCCTCTATGAATTAATAGCATATTTTCTGGGCTAGGTCCATCTTATATTCTCATTTGTATCTGAAATTTCTTCTCTGAGTACTTTTTTCCAGTATATACTCAGACCAAAACGTTCAGTGACTCCATTTTATCAGGCTTTCAAAAAATAAGAAGAAGAAAATTAGAGATAATACTCACATTACAACAAAACACACAATCTCTTCTCTTCTTCTTCCAGAAACATACTTAAAACTCATCCCATGAACAGATTCCCTAGAAACTCCACACCAGTGCAGCTCCTGTGTGGAAGTGACAAGTTACATACAAAAGAAGTAACCAAGAATAAAAAACAACAGAAGGGGCTGAGAGTTTAGCTCAGTTGGTAGAGTCCTTGCTTAGCATGCCCTGAGGCCCTGGGTTCTATCCCCAGCACCAGAGAGAGACAGAGACAGAGACAGAGAGACAGAGAGAGCATGAGATTGACTGCTCTGTGTTAGCAGAGAATCAATGGGTATTGGACTCCAAGACTTTCATGTTATATTCAAGCAAAGAACTTGTCTACATTTTGTGGATGCACTGAGACTTTGTGTGAGGCTGAGTTTAAGCCTGGCAGACTAAAGTGACAGAGAAAGTTTCAAACCAACATAGCATTGAGACAGTGACTGATTGCTGATTGCTTTTAGCCAGACTAATAGTGAGAATGCCTGCAGCCATAGCACTGTGGCATCCGATCCCATCAGATCTCAGAAGCTAAGCAGGGTCTGGCCTGGTTAGTACTTGGATGGGAGACTGTCTGGGAACACCAGGTGCTGTAGGCTTGGGAGAAGGACCTGGCAACTCACTCTCAAAAATCAATCCGCCATTGAAAACCCTGTGAACAGCAGAGAAGCAATGACAATAGTGTTTCGTCTGTTGTACATGCAGTCGCTATGAATTGGATACCCACTTGATGGCACCTAACAACAACAACAACAACAACAACAACAACAACAGTGACAATAGAATCAAAAAGCATATCAGAAAAATCTGAAAAACTTGCAGTTGTCCAAAAACAGGGGTGTGTTTAAAATTGAGACCCAAGAGATTATTCATTAAAAATATTCTCTCTGAACATTGTCCATATGCCTTGGAGAAAAACCTTTGTGTTTGAAGAGACATCAATTACCAAAGGATTTCTTTCTTCATCACTAGCACCAAAAGAAAGAAAAGTATACCTCCTCAGGATGCAGAATTTCTAAAGAGTTTTCACCTTCTGGTTCTGCTTATTTTTACTCTTCTCTTCCACATAACAAAACTGTAGTTTCTGATTGTCCTAAAATAAGAAGAATTTGCTGGCCTTCCTTTCTACTTTTATGATAATCATTGTTCTTTGTACCTCTGAATATACAAGTGGATATTTTGGTAACCGGTTTTTCTACACAAAAGTTTTCCACCAGGAGGTGCAGTGACAGAGTGCCCTCGATATAGGGCTTCCTCTAAAACAGTTGTTTTGAGGCTCCATTGAATGCTGATTGATCACGGACAATCTCATAGGGGATACCATAAATATGCATTTCAGGGACTTTCGCAGGGCAAGAGTAATCCACATTTACTAAAGCACCAACTTATACTAACTATACTCAGAATCAGTAATAGCTATGAAGCCACCAATAGCAAAGTCTTTGAGGAAAAAAAAAGTCCCCTGTCAGTGTGAAGTAAATACATCTGTTCTTAGATAGTAATATCTTGAAACAAATACAATTAAGCGGTTGTTAGCAAAAGATTGAGCGGAGAAACTAGGCATCTTGGTGCACACCTGTAATCCCAGCTGTCACAAGGCTAAGGTAGGAGAATCTCCATTTTGAGCCAAATTTGGGCTAGATAGTGAGACCCTGCAAAAACTAAAAATAAAGCTGGGCATGGTGGCACACACCTGTAATTCCAGTGACCCAGGAAGTGGAAGGAGGAGGCTCACAAGTTCGAGACCAAAGCTAGCCTATGTAGCTTAGGGAAATCCTGTCTCAAGATAAAAAATTTTTAAAAAGGGGCTGGGGGTGCAGCTTGGTGATAGAGTGCTTGCAAAGTATGTGTGACACCCTGGGTTTAGCCCCCTAATACTGCCAAAAATAATAATAATGATGATGATTAAATCAAAAAATTTTTTAAATAAAAGCCACAAACATTGGTCAGGGAATGAGAACCAAGAAAGCAGTGAAACATGAGATGATTGTAAGGTCTAAATCGCATACCAGAGTTTCAAAATGCCTTTTCCTTGGAAGCAGAAAAATGAAATCCATCACATACCAATATGAAATAAGCAATACAGTGTGGCCACTAATGCATTACTAGAAAGAAACATGCTAACATGTAAAAATATTAAAAGAAATCAGACACAGTAGGTAAAAACAAACAAACAAACGTCATGAACATTATAAATTGCATGATCCCTTTTGGGTCTGCTTTTGAGCACACCCCCTGCAACTGTACCACTGTGGCATCCAATCCTGTCAGATCTCGGAAGCTAAGCAGGGTCAGGCCTGGTTAGTACTTGGATGGGAGACTGCCTGGGAACACCAGGTGGTATAGGCTTGGGACAAGGACCTGGCAGCACCCCCCAAAAAATAAAAATAAAAACAGTCAGCCACTGAAAACCCTGTGAGTAGCAGAGAAGCACTGACAATAGTGTTTCACCTGTTGTACGTAGGGTCACTATGATTCAAACATGGATTCCATGGCAACTAACAACAACAACAACAATTTAGGCACACCATACATCTTCATACAAAAAGAGGATTTAAGGAAGGCTATTTAAAACATCGCCTGTCAGATCTCGGAAGCTAAGCAAGGTTGGGCCTGGTTAGTACTTGGATGGGAGACTGTCTGGGAACACCAGATGCTGTTGGGAGGGCTTGGGAGAAGGACCCAGCAACCCACTCCCAAAAAAAGTAATCAGCCATTGAAATCCCTATGAATAACAGAGAAGCACTAACAATACTGTTTCATCTGTTGTATGTAGGGTAGCTATGAGTTGGACACCGACTCAAAGGCACCTACCAACAACAACATTCATAACGTGGGGGCTGGGATTTAGCTCAGTTGGTAGAGGGCCACTCTGCAGTCTCTGAGGTCCCAGGTTCGATTCCTGGCACCGCAAAAATAAGGTAAAGATGTGGCAATCTACTTCTGAGGCAATCCCTAAACAATCAACCATTGAAAACCTTAGGAGGGTCGCTATGAGTTGGACACGACTCCACAGCACCTAACAAAAACAACATTTAAAACGTGCTAAAGAAGGGAGCTTTTACTATTACTTTTGTACCCCATTGTGTGGTGTATATGTGAATATACAGGTAACATGAAAAATTCTTTCATGCACATAAACGTATTTTAATGATATAACTGTTTTTTGAAAATTACAAGGAAAAACAAAAGGTAGAAAGGAACAACCAGACAAGCATGCCTGGGGTTTAGCTCAGTTGGTAGAGCGCTGCTCCATGCTTTGAGGATTCGGGGTTCAATCTCCAGCACCCCAAAAATGGGAGAAGGACGTGGCAGTCCACTCCCAGAAACAACACCCAATGAGCCATTGAAAACCCTATGAGGGTCGCTATGAGTCGGACACTACTTGACAGCACCTAACAGCAGGGGAAGGTTCATTTCTGATCGACCAGCAGCAGGGCGTCGTGCCCCAGCGACAAGCACCACTGCTCCCTCCAGTGCCCAGGCCTCTGTCCCCTCCAGGCAGCCGCCCTCCATCAGACACCAGGGCTGCCTCGCTGGACCAGTGACCCCCACCCGTCCTCGGTCGCCCATCCTCACGCCACCCTGCGGTCCCCATCCACGCCCACCACCCCCACGGGGGAGCCAGGTGGGCATCCAACCCGGGCCCAGGCCCCTCTGCATCCCACGCGCGCCCGAGCCACAAGCCCCACACAGTGACTCCGGATGGCAGAGGATAACCACAGGGGACGCCAGGCCCCGCAGGGCGCACCATGGAACCCAGCGCTCCAAGGGGAATTAAACCCCACCCTGCTCGAGTTACCTGGGCAACCGCAGGCGCCCACCCTGAAGACCTCCCTGTTCACCCAGCGCTGGCCACCGCCTCCGAGATGGCCAGGGCCACGGGCGGGACTCAGGTGACTAACACTCCTGATCGCTCCATGTGAACAGACGGGAGCCGCAGGGTGAGAAGCTGAGGGCTGTCACGCTCGCGTCAAGCCCTCTGCACCCCTGGTCTTCAGGCTCCCTGAGCAGCCAATACTGGCCTTGTTACGATCACCAATCCCAGCTGGGGCAGAAGTACCACATCCCAGTACCCCCAAACCCACAACTCCAGCCTGGGGCAAGAAAGCCCAGTGGCCCACCGGCAGTGCTCTGAACCTCTAGGGCGCACCAACCTTGCCCCATGAAGCCCCTTCCCAGCTTTGCCCTTCACCCACTGCCTCAGCCTAGCCCCAGGCCAGCAGTTTCCCCGGGTCATTTACCAGACTGGCTTTGCCTGATCCCCAACCCCCTCCACTGGTCTCCTTCCTCGGTCTACCAGCTCCCGTTTCCCCTTTGTCCCACACCACCACCAGCCCCCTGCCTGGTTACCCTATTTGTGTCCTGTGCCAACACACCTGTCCAACACCTGCCTTGCAGAACTAAATAATTTGTGTAAATACTCCTTCCAGGAAAGGGAACTCAACTGCTGATCCACCCTCCTTGACTAATCCCAAAAAGTACAATATGGAAAGAGAGTGCTGGGCTTGACGAAACTGCAGTGGAGAAACCTGACAGATGCTACATGACATCATCAGCGATACACCATGCCCATAGCACTGTGCCTGTGTTTCTCCCCAAAACTCACAATCCTAGTTCTTCCATGAAAAACAGGAGGCCATGCCAGGCGCGGTGGCACACACCTGTAATCCCTGTGGCTCAGGAGCCAGAGGCAGGAGGATCACAAGTTTGAGACCAGAGGCAATTTGCATGACTTAGCAAGACCCTGTCTCAAAAAGTAAAAAAATGGGCTGGAGGGCGCAGCTCAGTGGTCCAGCACTTGCAAAGCATGCAGGCGCAAGGCCCTGAGTTCAAACCCCAGTACTGGGAAACAAACAAACAAACAAACAAATAGCAGGCAAACCCTGAAATAGCTGACTAGTTTTCCTAAAATGTGTGTCTTTCCATTAAAGACAAGCTATTACAAAACTCAGGATGGTAGAGCGACCTGACAACTTATGTAATGTGGTGTCCTGGAGGGGATTCCAGAATAGAAAAAGTATGTAAGTGGGAAACTGGTGAAACCCAAGTAAAGCATGGAGCTGTTCCATTGCTGGTTTCTTACATGTAAAAAATACACCATAATACTAACCATAGGGAAGGGTAGAAGGGGAGCAGAGGGGCCCCCCTGCAGCTATTTGCTTCCCATGTACCTTTTGAGACATAAATCCAAATATGAGCTTCCTCTGAGACGCCTGACTTGATCTAGTGGTAAACTCTTCCCTGGTAGATAATATCTTTACAAATAGTAAGATTGCTAGTAGATAATACCCTTCTACAAATGGCCTGGTCAGGTACCCACCCCTCCTGGAATAAAGAGGAAAACCTGTTTTACAACCTAAGAAGGCCCGCCTAAGCCAACAGGTGCCAGAAATCTGATACTCCTAAAGACAACATCGGAAGCCCTTATCAACTGCCTTTGCAGAAAACCATTGGCTTCCACCTTTGACCCACAATGTCCTGTCCCAGACCCCTGAGAGTCATCTGAAGGTCTCCTCTCCTTGTACTAAACCTGAAGGCACTTTGGATCTGGGGAACATTCAATGATAAACATATTTTTGACAAGGGACAGAAACTACCCCTCTGGGCTTGATAACGATAACAGCTTCTAAGAGGACTACCCTGTGCCTGCAGCTGTGGCCCTGTGGCATCTGATCCCGTCAGATCTTGGAAGCTAAGCAGGGTCAGGCCTGATTAGTACCTGAATGGGAGACTGCCTGGGGACACCAGATACTGTAGGCTTGGGAGACAGACCCGACAACTCACTCCAAAAATCAATCTGCCATTGAAAACCCTATGAACAACAGAGAAGCACTGACAATAGTGTTACACCTGTTGTACACAGGGTCACTATGAGTTGGATACTGACTCGACAGCACCTAACAACAACAACAACAGGACTACCCTGTAAAACCAGAACTGAGATCTCACTCTGGGCATGACTGCTTATCATCCATATCTCTTGCCCCTGATCCCAGTTCTTCCCCTACTTAAACCTAAAGTTCAGGTTGATAAAGGGTGCTAAGCAGGGAGAAAGGGATTAAAGGGCCTTGGCAACCACATATCTCCCAGCCATCTGTTTCCCAGCACCTGAAACATAAATATCAAATGCCTTGATTTTGTGAGCACTGCACCCTTGATAGAAAATATCCTTGCAAGAACCACCGTTGCTAGCAGATAATACCCTTTTTCAGATAACCTGGTCTAACCTGTAGTATCTTTACAAATGGTCTAATCTGTAACCAGAACTCTATTTACATATAAAAGCCACAGGAGTCTCTATGTCCAGAATGGGGAAGGGGATTCTCATTTGAAGCAGCCTGGACAGGCCAGCCTAAGCCCGAGAGCTGAGAAAAATCTGACTCACCTGAAGACCAAGAAGAGTGGAGGCATATCTATCCCCTTAATCAGATAATGACTCATTAAAAAAACAACAGAAATCAATCCCCTCCATGCAGTCCAGCATGTCCAGAAATCCACAATGTCTATAGTATACAGAATCCAGTTCACAATATCCAAAGATATTTATAGTGTCCAGTCACTTACAATTCTCAGCAATGTCTACAGTTCTCAGCAATATTCAGAGCAACTGGCAGAAGTCTGCAGCAGGCCCATGGTTCTATGTAGATGTGCAGAGATGTCCACAGCCTTATTAATGGGCGTGTATGATGCCTGACCTCTAACTCAGAAGCATAAATGCCACTATTCATGGGTTTTCACTACTGGATCTGCCCACTTGCTGATTTCTATGTTAGAAAGTGTACATTTCTCCCTGTGTATCTACCCATCTCACTTCTCCTCATGCCACCCTTGGTCTGCCCCTCCTCTCCTCAATCCCCACACCAGCCTAAGACTCCAGCTGGCTCACCCTGGGCCATTCCACCCTGACTTTCAGCCCCTTCCTTTCAATACTAAATAAGCTATTTTCTAAGTTCCTTTCTGGGTCTGTTTGTAAGTTCATTTATAAGCGCCACCAAGGACTAAAATTTGCTACACACTTCCTGGATCCCTCCCCCAGTGCCGCGGTAACACTGGACCCCAGAACCATGTGCTAACAATGTGCATTTCCTGAAGATGGGCTTGAGGTCACGGGACTCCTTTATCTTCTCCTCTTCCCAAAGTGCACATTGGTTAAATTTCCTTTCTCTGCATCTCACAACTATTTTGATTCTTTAATTGGTATATTAGGGGAGGGTTGTTGTTGTTGTTGTTGTTGTGTGCCATCCAGGCGGTATCCGACTCATAGTGACCCTCATAGGGTTTTCAATGGCTGACTGTTTCAGGATTGCTTTGGGAGTGGGTTGCCAGGTCCTTCTCCCATTTTGGGGGTGCTGGGAATTGAACTCGGGACCACAGAGACTGCAGCACAGTGCTCTACTAACTGAGCTAAATCCCAGCCCTTAGGGGTGGGTAGCAGAGTCTAATTCTGTGAACGAAGGGCTTTCTTTTAAACTCCGGCAACAAGATAATGCACTTAAAAACCCCAAAAGTGTCACAACCCCAATTCAGATATCTGCAATTGTCAGCAGCTGTCTGCAGCTCTCTGTAGAAGTTTGCAGAACATCACCATCATCTGTAGCCTCATGGCTGAAGCTGCACAGATCCTGACCTCTAACTCAGAAAGCGTAAATGTAGCTGTTCATGGACCTTCACTGGTGCACTGGCCCATTTCTGATGTCTACCACCAAAGCTCCCCCACATGTCTGTTAAGTTGCTATACCATGGGGGCTTGCATGTTGCAGTGATGCTGAAAGCGACGTCACCAGTATTACAGATACCAGCAGGGTCACCCATGATGGAGTTCCCAGAATAAGACAAACCAAGACAGACTAAAGAATAGAAGAAAAAATTTAAGCCTCTAGTGGCAATAGTGAAGGATTCTACATGGAAAATATTAACACAGGAAACATCAAAAGAAGATGGAAGGAATATGCAGAGTCATTATATAAAAAAAGAATTGGTGGATAATCAGCCATTTCAAGAGATTGCGTATGATCAGGAACCAATGGTACTGAAGGATGAAGCAGAACCTGCCTTGAAGGAATTGGCAAAACACAAGGCTCCAGGAATTGATGGCATACCAATACAGGTGTTTCAACAAACAGATGCAGCCCTGGAGGTGTTCATTTGTTTATGCCAAGAGATTTGGAAAATAGCTACCTGGCCAACTGACTGGAAGAGATCCACATTTGTGCCTATTCCCAAGGAAGGGGATCCAACTGAATGTGAAAATTATCAAATATCATTAATATCACACATAAGCAAAATTTTGCTAAAGGTCATTCAAAAGCAGATATACCAGTATATAGACATGGAACGGCCAGAAAATCAAGCCAGATTCAGAAGAGGGCATGGAACCAGGGACCTGATTGCTGATGTCAGATGGATATCAGCTGAAAGTAGAGAATACCAGCAAGATGTCTATGTTTTACTGACTACGCAAAGGCATTTGACTGTGTGGATCACAACAAATTATGAATAACATTGCCAATAATGGGAAAACCAGAGCACTTAATTGTGCTCATGAGGAATCTGTACATGGGCCAGCAGACAGTCATGTGAACAGAACAAGGAAACACTGCCTGGTTTGATCTTCGTCAGTAAATGTTTCAAACCCTCTTCACTTTCAGCAAGCAGAATTGTGTCATCTGCATAATGCAGGTTGTAAATGAGTCTTCCTCCAATCCTGATGCCACATTCTTCTTCCTAAAGTCCAACTTCTCAGATTATTTGCTTGGCATAGAGGTTGAAGAGGTCCGGTGAAAAGATACAGCCCTGAAGCACACCTTTCTCAACTTTAAACCAAGCAGTGCAGCCACAGGTGGAGCCCAGGTCATGAGGCCAGCCTAGCCCCACCATCAAGGAAGAAGCCCTCATACTGAGAGCCATTAGAAGCACCTGGGGGCCCCGCTGCCACAGATGATCTGTCCCAAATTTACTGGGGAGGTTCCAGGCTGGGCTGCAACAGCCTGAGCTGCAGGGATCCCTCCTGGGCACTATGCAGAGCCACTGGGATGCCAGCAGCTGTGCCCCATCTGAAACTTTCTCAGTCTGGCCCAGGTGGGGGTCTAGCTGCATTCAAAGTGGTGGCAGAGGCAGCCCGGCAGCCTCGGGTGGAGGAAGAACTGGAACACAATCAGTCCTGCAGCTGAGTTTTTAACCACGAAAGATGGAATCGCTTGTGGTAACAATGATCTGATCTCAAAGAAGTTGGCCTGCTATGTGTCACCCATAAAGAGCAAAACCTCGATTCTTCCAAGAAACCAAGGTTCAATATAAAGTCAGCATCCTTCTCCAAAAAACTCCATCCAGCATCTACTCTTCGGCTAATGCTTTGGCAAGAAGAAACAAAATGGGAACATCTCCATGGGGAGGGTCGGCCCTCCCAAATTGTGTCACTAGGAATTGATGGAATATCAACACAGATGTTTCAACAAACAGATGCAGCACTGAGGGTGCTCACTTGTTTATGCCAAGAGATTTGGAAAACAGCTACCTGGCCAGCTGACTGAAAGAGATACATATTTGTGAGGGTGTGCCTGTGGAATGTCGCACCCTCAAAGGGACGGGTTACCATACTCCAAAGTACCATGTGTCAAACCATGTGTTAGGCCAGGTCAGGGAAACCGGAATTGGAATGTAAACAGTCTGAGATCACGGGAACGCACTGGCGCATGCACACAATATTGCTGTGCTGTCATCCCGTGTAACTGGAATATAACTGGACAACGGTCTTGGCAATTAGTCACTGTTGTGTAAAAACCTTCAGAAGCCCCTCTGCCAGCACTGGGCATTCGTGGAGAGGATGGGACCTGGGGAGAGGACCAGAGGGGAGTGGGGGATAGGGAGAGGAGGTGGGGCAGACAAAGGGCAGCGGCTATGAGAGGCATTGCTGTGGGGGGAGGGGCATGGAGAGGCGCACCCCAAGACAAAATGTGTCAAACCTGGAGCATGTTTTGGTTTCCTTATGGGCTCCCACCATCCTTCCCTTGCTGAGGAGCCGAGCTCGGATTCAACACTATGAAAGTATGTGGAATGGATTCAAAGCCACATACGAGGCCCAATATCTATTTTGCTGAAGTGTAACCATTAGAAATCACAGCACCCCTGGCTTTCAGTCTTTTTTTTTTTTTTTTTTTTTTGGTACTGGAGGTTGAATCCAGGGCCTCATGCTTGCATGCTCTGCAAGTGCTGGACCACTGAGCTGCACCCCCAGGCCATTTTTTTTTTTAAACAGGGTCTCGCCAAATTACGCAGATGGCGTTTGGTCTTGAACTTGCGATCCTCTTGCCTCCACCTTCCAAGCTGCTGGGATTACAGGCGTGCGCCACCGCGCCCAGCTTCTGGCTTTCAACCTTAGTGTTGATAAATGCCAAGTCACAGACACAGCTGGCCAATGTGCATTTACACTGAGCAACCTTTGCAATGTGTCAGGTCCATCCCTGCTCAAAAGGCCCCCTCTCCTGTCCTGTCCTCATCCCCCACCTTCCCTCTGAAACAAATAGTCACCTCTGCACCAATGAAAATGGAGTTCAGGTCACACTGGACCGCATCCCTATACGAATACCTCATTAGGATTAAAAGCTGCCCTTACCATTTTAGTGTCCAGCTTGATTTGTCTTTGACAGAAGTGAGTTGCCTGGGCCAAGCGCAGTGGCGCACGCCTGTAATCCCAGTGGCTCGGGCAGCAGTGGCAAGGGGATCGCAAGTTTGAGACCAGAGGCAGTCTGCATAATTTTGCAAGACCTTTTCTCAAAAAATAAAAAAAATGGGCAGGGGGCACAGCTCAGTGGGACAGCACTAGCAAAGCATGCAAGTGAGCGGCTCTGGGTTCAACCCCGTGTACCACAAAAAAATTTTTAAAAATAAAGGAAGTGAGTTGCCTGAGGTTAAGCAGCTGACCCACAGCTTGCTTCCAGGAGTTAAACACTGGGCTCAACTCTTACAGTTTCCCTTCCTTTAATTTGCTTCTCATGAGTCCCAGCTGAGCTCCTCGGCAAGACAAATAGACGCTTGGGGCCCACAGTGAAACCGAACCACATTTGCGGAGCCGTGGCAGGTCTGACATGCTTTATTCCAGGGTGCCCCTCTCTGTACATTCCATGGCTCCCCCTCCCGTGGCCACCATACCTCGTCACCTCTCATGCCCCCTGGTCCTCTCCAGACTCTCCAGTCCTCGATATACACACCGGTCCTCTCCCTCTGCAGCCCATCCTCTCTGCGCATGCCCAGTGCTGGCGGAGGGGCTTCTTAAGGCAGTTACACAATGTTGGCTAATCGCCAAGACCATTGTCCAATCATATCACGTGGAATTACGTCATATTAATATCGTGTGCATGCGCCAGTCCATGTCCTATTATCTCACGGTGTTTACATTCCTATTCTGATCACCTTGACCTTGCCTAACATGTTGACTTTATTGATTTAGTTTATTCCCTGAGACAGGGGTTGCTCTGTTCCCCAAGCTGGCCTCGATCTCATGATCCTCCCACCATAGCCTCTAAGGAGCTAGGTTTGTAGGTGTGCAACACCAACATCAGTTTCTTTCAGCTGACTTTAAAAATCACTAAATTTGGGTCAGGTGCAGTGGTGTATGCCTGTAATCCTAGTGACTCAGGGGGCAGAGGCAGGAGGATTGCAAGTTCAAGGCCATCGGCAGCCTGCATAATTTAGTGAGGCCCTGACTCAAGATAAAAAATAAAAAAGGGGCGGGGGGTAGCTCATATTCAAGCAGAAGGGATAAAGAAAACAAACATTTTTGGTACAAGAGATGTCTGCATGGAGATACTCCTGCTAATGAAACCCCAAGGTAAGTCTAAAGGGTGACCTGCTCTGCCCCAACTGGTATCCCCTCTCCAGGCTCTGCCTCATCTCCAGCTGCAGTTGCACCAGCCTACTTGCTGTGATTCCACCCGTCAAACACAGCTCTGCTCCTTTGTCCTCATTTCTCCAGTGGCTTCATACCCTCTGTGCTACCTACTTTACTTACCTGGTTCTTACCTTCAAGACTTGGTTCAAAGGTCTCCTATTTATTCTGTGCCCTCACACCTTAGAGGCCTGTACAATTCCATCCTGTGCCCTACTATGCTGTCTGAGTGATCTTACTCAGGCTGGTAGACTTTATTATACCCCACCTCTAGACCCTGCCTCCCCATCTAAAATCTGTCACCTACCTAGAACACTCCCAGAGAGCCCTACTTCCTACATATATTTGTCTTCTGTCTCTACCTCTCTTCCTTACTCCCCCTCACAATATAAGACAAAAATTACCAAATCCCTACATCATCTCAGCCACCCACAAGCATCCCAGGGGTCACTGTCCCCTGCACCCTCAGAATGAAATACCAGGTCTTAAGGTGGTACCTGGGCTGGGATTTAGCTCAGTTGGTACAGTACTGCTCTGCAATCTCTGAGGTCCTGGGTTCCATTCCCAGCACTGCAAAAATGGGAGAAGGACATGGCAATCCATTCCTGAGGCAATCCCAAAACAATCAGCCATTGAAAACCCTATAAGGGTTGCTATGAGTCAGATAGGGGCTGGGATTTAGTTCAGTTGGTAGAGTACTGCTCTGCAATCTCTGAGGTCCCAAGTTTGATTCCTAGAACCACAAAAATGGGAGAAGGATGTGGCAATCCACTCCCAAGGCAATCCTGAAACGATCTGCCATGGAAAACCCTTTGAGGGTCACTATGAGTCGGACACGACTTGACAGCATCTAACAACAACAAAGGTTGTGGCCTCTGAGCATCTCCTTTTCATCCCAGCTCTACAAAAGGCCTTCACTGTGGAGTCTTTTCCTTTCCCAGGGTTCTGCACGCTATCTGCCTGACTACTCCTCTCCTAAAGAACTTTCAAGAGAAGACCCAAACCCTTAGGATGGTTCTTAACACGTCCATGAGCTAACCCTGCCTTCCTCCAGGCTCAGCAACATATTGTCCACCAGCTCTCATATTTTCTCACTGTAAAGTGTTCTAATATTTTTCCTCCCATAATTGGGACAGTAAGCAAACTCCCATTCATTAAATGTTGTAGTTGTTGAGTGCCATTGAGTTGGATCCAACTCATAGCAACCCCATGTACCACAGAACGAAACACTACCCAACACTGTGCCCTGAACACGATCTTTTTACGTTTGAGCCCATCGTTAACATGTAACTATGTTCTTCTCACTTTGAGTCATGCCACAACAGCAAAAGGACATCCCAGGGCCTTTATTCCATTCCTGTCATTAAGGTTGACTCTACTTTGAGGTGACAACTCTACCCTGGTTATTTCTTGAATGCCTTCCAGCCCAGGGGGCTCATTTTCTGGCGCTCTACTTGACAGTGCTTCTTTGTTATTCATAGGGTTTTCAATGGCTAATTGTTTTGAGAGTGGGCTGCCAGGTCCTTTGTCCTAGTCCGTCTTAGTCTGAAAACTCAGCTGAAACCTATCCACTATGAGTGGTTCCACTGTTATCTGAAATACCAGTGGCATAGCTTTCAGCATCACAGCAACACACGAACCCCCACAGTACGACAGACTGAGAGATTCGGGTGACTCGTTAAAAATACACCAATAAAGACGAGAAAGGTTACATGTGTAGCTTAGAGTTGAGTACTTGCATCTATGGATTACTTATAGCTCCTGTCCTGTTTCACATTCCATTCTCCCAGAAGGGCCTATTTCTAAGAGTGTCCCATAGGACCTAAAGGACAGTTCGCTCTCATTTCACCTGATGTCTCTACCCATGCTAAACTCAAAGGCAGGACTAGAGGTTCTTCTATAACCACCATACCATCAAGGTGTCTTCCTCTACAGTCTCAGACTAGAATTGTCTCTCAAAAGGAAATTGTGCGCACCTCCCAGTCCAGCCCAGATGTTCAGATGGGAGGTGCTGCCGCACACACAGATAACTAAACACAAGTCACTCAGGACCCTTGGGTGAGGGGCTGGGACTCCTGCGGCCCTTGGGAATGCCACGAGATGGGAGAAAGGAAAAAGCCTCGGGTGCTTTTGCCTTGCAAGAACCAAAAGCAGCTCTTTATTGTCTCTCAGAGAAACCCAAACAAGTGTTAACAGCCTAAGTGCTGCACCTCTATTGCTGCCTCAGGGACAGTGTGGGCTCTTCTGCCTCCACTGGCACTGAGACCAGAGACTGGCCTCAGCTTCGGCCTCTTGGCGCTGGGTCCAAGAGGCTTTCCTCAGCTTGCTTGTAGTCCATGTTTCCTTGAGAGCACCGTCTAGTTGTCCTGGTCTCGGTGGTCACAGGGAGAGATGACTCCGTGTTGCTGGTCAAATACAAAGAGAGTCTTTGTCAGTGGTCCATCTGCGATGGGGTGGCAGAGCAGCAAACAACCCCCCAGCAGGAAACTGGCAGCTGGCAGCTGGCAATTAGCAGCTGGCAGCCAGCAGCTCTCAGCATCACCATTAGCAGCCGCCTCATATGCAGAGCAAGCTTTGTTTATTATGTAGCCCTTGGGTAACTAACTGCCTTAACTGCCTCAAGATGACAATCAGGTGGGGATGTGAGGGGCTAGGTACAGTCAATTGAAGAGTGACATTCAAATAAAGAGTGAAAACAGATGTCACTCCTTGGGCAATCAAGGGGAGATCCTTGATTACCAATCAGGGGGCAGGATGAGGGTTGGATAATTCCCTACAGAAATGTCTCCTCTAAATTCCCAGCAAATTTGGTGTTCACCATTGTTGGGTACACCTCTACATAGTGATTTGTCATGTATTTTAGGTACAGTGGTGACTACCACCAATCCCACTATCCCTCGACTTTTCATTACACTCTGTCTCTCATGTGTGAGTAATTCCTTCATCCATCAATCAGTGCTGCTGGTCAGTGGTGGCACATGTGTGTATATATGTGCGTGTGTGTACACATATTTGGTTAGAGGGCACACAAGTGTACGTTGACATTACTTAAAAGGAAGCTAAAAGAGTCAGTCAGGCGTGGTGGTTCATGCCTGTAATCCCAGCAACTTGGGAGGCAGAGGCAGGAGGATAGCACGTTAGAAGCCAGAGGCAGCCTGCATAAATTAGCGAGAAACTTGGATCAAGATTTAAAAAAATTAAAAATGGGCTGGGAATGCTGCTCAGTGGTAGAGCACTTGCAAAGTATGAGTGAGGCCCTGGGTTCAACCCCTAGTACTACAAAAGAAAAAAAAAAAAAAGTCAGTTGGGGCTCCACATTCCCAGCCTTGCCACCACTCTCAGCACTACGGCGTGACACAGACAGGCCTGGCTGCCTGATTCAGAAGGGCCCCTGCAGGTGGCTCAGAGGCCATGCAGCTACAGGCTTTTGGGCAGGTGGGAGGGTCATCATCAGAGACCCTCAGACCTGCAGGACCCCAGCCTGGCTAGCAGGGGATAAAGGTGTCCATCCTCCTCTGCTGGGCTGTTTGTCCAGCCCCTGTCATAATAGGATTGACACTTTTGAAGTTAATATAAAGCAAAGAGGCTCCCCTGTAGAGAACGCAGAAGCCAGTAGAAGGGCCTACTGAAGCCTTTGTGAGCCAAACCAGGCACCTCCCCACCTCTGGTTGGCCTTGATAAAAGGACAGTGAAATTGACAGCCCTCGCCCATGATAAGCTGTTACTTAAGGAACAAAATGGGGGTGGGGGGAGCTAAACTCATCTGCTCTCTGGTTTTCCTATTAAGATTCAAACAGTACATTATAATTTAACATAGTCCACAATCGTGAAGAGAGTTAGGCAGATATCACCTTCTAATTGAACCCAGTGGGCTAGCAAGTTGGTGGCCACAAATCCTCTGAGCACAATCAAGAAATGTAAAAGTGAAGACAGGTTTATAACTTGCAGCAAGTAAGGAACACTCTGGAGACCATTCTCCAAGCAGTGTCTTCCCAAACAAAAGAAAGGACAAGGCATTTATTGAGGAAACATTTTCACGCAGAAAAAAAACCTCACCATCACATTTACAGGTGGGCACTTAGACTGAGCTCACACATCACACGTTCAAAAAATGGCTGACTCGGATGCCTTGGGGCAGAGAATTTAGGTTTGGTTTGGTTTGGTTTTTTGTTACTTTGTGGTAGTTGGGAGTTGATCCCAGGGCCTCTTACATACTTTGCAAGTGCTTTACCTCTGGTCTGCACCCTAGTTTTTATTTTTTTATCTTGAGACAGGATCTCACTAATTTGCATAGGCTGCCTGCGTTCTCAATCTCGTGATCCTCCCGCCTCCATCTCCAGAGCTGTTGGAGAATTTAGTAAGTGGGAGTCATAGTGACTCAGCAATTTTGGAGGGTTCCTTGTAAGTTTCTTTGGCGGGCTTTATCTAAAAAGAAAAATAGAAAGAAAAAAAAAAGCATCCTTTGAAGGAGTAATAAGTTATTTAAAGGGGCAGAAACTTCCTCCACCCATGCATAGATAATTGTTTCTGAAAGTACCTGACTAATGGCTAACAATATACCTCCTACTGAAAGTTCATATAACTCCACCTGTGAAATATGCATGCTAAATATTTACTCAGAAGTTGGGTAAAATTAAAAAAAAAAATATATATATATATATATATATATATATATATATATATATGACACGAATCTGATCCTGCTTCCAGATACATAACTATCAGTTTATAGAAAATAAAGGAATCCAAAGAACACTGAGGGCTGTAATCAGCAAAAACGAGATGGTAGAAAATTCTATAGGATAAATGACATGTTGCTTTTTAAAAAGGGTGGGGCAAGAAAGCCATAGGGTGAAGAGAATTAAGAGATGTACCAACTAAACATACTGTGTGAACTTTGAATTTTGGTTTAAAAAGCTCCCTCTATTTTTTTTTTTTTCCCCCAATACTTGGGGGTTGAACCCAGGGCTTCACACATACTTTGCCAGGCCTCTACCATGGAGCTACACTCCCAGCCCTTTTTAAAAATCTTTTATCTTGAGGCAGGGTCTTGCTAAATTACTCAGGCTGCCTCTGGCCTCCAATTTGTAATCCTCCTGCCCCCACTTCCCTAGTCACTGGGATTACAGGCATGCACAATCACATCTGGTTTAACAAGTCTCCTCTAAAACATTTGAGACTATCAAGAAAGTTTAAACTTTGAATAAACTAACTATAGGAACTATTAACTTTGGGAGTGGTCCTACATTTTTAAGAAGAGCCAGGCTGTGTGCCGTGATGCATGCTGTAATCCCAGTGATTTGGGAGGCTGAGGCAGGATGCTCACAGGATTAAGCCTAGAGGCTGTCTGCACAACTTGGTGAGACTCTGTCTCAAAATAAAAAATAAAAAAATGGACTGAGGGTGCACCTTAGTGGTAGAGCACTTGCCTAGAATGCACAAGGCTCTGTGTTCAAATAAGGAATCCTTATCTTTTGGTGATACATGGTAAATATTTATGGAGAAAAATAAGATGGCTTTCATTTTAGAACAAATCTGTGGGGTGAAGAATAAGGGAATAAAGGGAAGTATTTTTGAAGTAACACTGTTAATGTGATAATACTTGATGAAGCCAGGGTGATGGAAGGGAGACAAGAGTGGGTAAAGATGGCTGTCATGGTTTGAATATAAAACGTCCCCCAAAGATCATGTGCTTTAACATGAGGTCCCCAGCGGCTGGCACTGTTTGTGGAGGTCATAGAACTTTGGGAGGCAGGACTCACCTTTGCAGAAGTGGTCATTTGGGGCTGGCCTTTGGAGGTTTTTACCCAGACCTGCGGTTCTGGGAGGCTCTTTTCTTCCTGGCCTGTCATCCCAGGAGGCCATTTGCCAAAGGTCCTGGCTCTGCTGCTGCCATGCCTGCCCTGCTGCTGTTATGGACTGATCCTATAACTGGGAGCTTCCAATAAACCTTTTCCTCCATAAGCCTATTTCAGTCATTTTTTTCTGCTACAGTGACGATAGCTGACTAATACATAAAATTGGTGCCAGACAGCACAGTTATTGCTATACAGGAAGCTAACCACGTGGTTCTTAGGCCTTTGGAACTTGTTTGATGGAGACGTTTGGAAGAGTTTGGAGCTGCAGGTGAGAGCGAAGCATCGTGAGAAAACCAAAAGTACTTCAAGAGACTCAGGAGTTGGGTAAAATAAAAAAAAAAAATTATTGTTATAGCAAGGTCAGCTCAAGGAAATGAGTCCTCTCAGGACGGACCCTGAACTTTAGTTCTCCTGGGGTTATATAGTTTACAGGGTGGGGGTTGTCAGCTGAAACCACATGTGCACAGCCTACATGACCATCTGTACATGGGTTAGGCAGGACTTTAAATGAAGCTAGTTACCATGGAAACAGGCAGGTAAAGTCTACATGATACAAGAAATCAGGAAGTGGCTAACAGAGGGAAGAGTACCTCAATAGCCTGAATTTAGCAGTTGTAAGAAACTGGGAAGTGGCTACCAGGGTGGAGACAGGCAGATAAGAAGCAAGGAGACCAGAGGTGACTCACAGGATGGAATGTATAAGTTTTAAACAAGGAACATTACATTCTAGTAATTACATTTTAAGCAAATGTTACGACATCTTAACTTTTGATTTAAATTTTCTACAAGAGAACCCCTGGAGGGCTTGAGGGGCGCTTCTGGTGAGAGTGAGAAAGACTAGAACATTGCTGCTGATAGGAATACAGATAGAACTCCTGGTTATTTTAGAGGAAAATGAGGACTCTATTCAACACTGACCTATAAGTGAACCTTGTTATATTCTAGCAAAAAGACTGTCTGAAATCTGGCCATGCTCTAAAGATTTGAGTGAAGCTGACTTTAAAAGTTACGAACTAATTAACTTGGTGGGGCTGGATTTTAGGTCATTTGGTAGAGTGCCATTCTACAGTCTCTGAGGCCCTGGATGTGATCCCCAGCACCACAAAAAAAAAATGGGAGAAGGATGTGGCAGCACACTCCTGAAAATAATCAGCCATTGAAAACCCTATGAGGGTCGCTATGAGTCGGACCTGAGTCCACAGCACCTAACAACAACAATTGTTAGAAGAAATATCACAAGGGCAACAAAATATAGGGGTCATGGCATAGTTACTACTTGCTGTATGCAGCAAGATTTCTGGAAAAATAGAAAAAAATAGCAGAATAGGAAGATGTGAAAAATGTGTAGTAAAGACACAAAAAGCCACAGTGGTGAGGCCATTTTTAAGGTTGTCGCTTCTTGTTGTTGTTGTTGTTGTTAGGTGCTGTTGAGTAGGGAAACAGAGCCAATTCAGGAAAAGAGATAAGCCAAAGTAAAGAAAAGCCTCACACTTTGCACTGGGACAATAAAGATAGCCTGGAGGCACAGGAGGAGTCAGCCAGACCCCTCCCATCTAAGGCTCCAGGGTGTGAAACTAAAAACATACTTAAAAAAGAAGTGTCTAGAAAGCTCTCCCTTGGATTTGAAGAGGAGTCTCTAAAAAGCTGTCTCCTGGACATACTCCTGAAGAAATGCCCACCCAGGGAAATTATTTCTTGGCCTATGCATACAGAGGTCAACCCTGCAGCCAGCCATGCTAGGCAAATGCTCCACCACTAAGCCAGCCACATCCCCAGCCCTTTCTTCTTTTATTGTCTTAAGACAGGGTCTGTCTAAGTAAGGCAGGCGGCCTGTGGCCTGGAACTTGTGCTCCTCCTGCTTCCACCTCTTATGCCAGGGTATTACAGGTATGCACCACCACACTTTGCCTTCATTTTTCCACCTTTTAACATAATAGCATTGCAGTTTTGACACACGCAGGCCCACACCACCACCCCCCAACCCCCCCCAAGGGTTTTTAAGTAAACTAAGGGCAACCACAGGCTGGGATTTAGCTCAGTTGGTAGAGCAACACTCTGCAGTCTCTGAGGTCCCAAGTTCGATTCCCAGCACTGCAAAATGGGAGAAGGATGTGGCAACCCACTCCCAAGGCAATCCCAAAACAATCTGCCATTGAAAACCCTATGAGGGTCGCTATGAGTCAGACAGGACTGTCAGCACCTAACAACAACAACAAGGGCAACCACATGCTCGTGTGCAGCAAGTTAAAGTTGTAAAACTCCCCAAGCTGTCAACCAAAAAGTAAAACTCCCACTCAAGGGCTAAACTTGGGTGACAACTCCTGGAGAGAAACCATAAAAGAAACCCGCTCCCTGGGCAACTTGCTCACTCCTCTGTTAGTACCCCATTGTCCCTCTTAGGGCACATCTTTCTTTCAATACCTTTCTATAGTAAAATTTACTCTTGCTGCTGTCTGTGTGTGTATCACTTAAATGCTTCTCTGCAATATCACAAGGACGGAGGACCCATCCTACTTACACATTAGTACTACTATGTATGTTAGCTTTGCTTTTCCCTTTAATTTCAGGTCTTGTTGCCTATGCTTTTTGGCTCTTTTGAACTCTATTTTCTTTTTCTTTTCCCTTTCTTTTCTCTCTTTCTTTCAACCAATTGAGCTAAACGAAGCATCCCCAGCACTGCAAAAACAGGAGAAGGATATAGCAATCTACTTCCAAAACAATCCCAAAACAATCAGCCATTGAAAGCCTTATGAGGGTCACTATGAGTCGGACCCAACTCAAAGGCACCTAAAAATTTGCCTTATTAGTCTGGCTAAAATTTCAATTACCATATTAAATGAAAAAGGTGAAAATGAACGCTCTTGTCTCATTCCTGATTTTAGAGGGAATTTTTTCAGTCCCTGTCCCCTCCCCACCCCATGATGTTTGGTCTGAGTTTTTTGTAAACAGTCTTTATTACGGTGAGATATATGATCATTCTTTAACTAGTTTCTTTCTTTCTTTCTTTTTTTTTTTTTTGGGGGGGGGGTGGAGCTACTGGGGTTGAACCCAGGGCCCCGTGCTTGCATACTTTGCAAGTGCTGGACCACTGAGCTGCACCTCCGGCCCCTTATTTATTTATTTATTTATTTTTACTTTTTGAGACAGGGTCTTGCTAAATTACGCAGACTGCCTCTGGTCTTGAACTTGTGATCCTCCCACCTCCACCTCCTGAGCCACTGGGATTATAGGCGTGCGCCACCGCGCCCGGCTTTTAACTAATTTCTTCAAAGCTTTTATTATGATGGTATGTTGAATTTTGTCAGAGGGTTTTCCTGTGTCTAATGAGATACTTATGTGATTCTTATCCTTGTTTCTGTTTATGTACTATATTACATTTGTTGATTTTTGTATGTTGAATATCCTTGCATCCCTAGAATGAAGCAAACTTATCCTGGTGTGTAATCTTTTTAATATATCATTGAATTCACTTTGCAAGCATTTTATTGAGGGTTTTTACCTATGTTCACCAAGGATATTGGTTTATAGTTTCTTTTTTGTTGTTGTTGCTGAGTCCTTATCCAGTTTTAGTATTAGGGTAATATTGACGTCATAGAATGACTTTGGAAGTGTTCCTTCCCTTTCTACTTTATAAAATAGCTTGAAGAGCATTGGTATTGGTTATTTTTTAAGGTCTAATAGAATTCAGCAGTGAATTCATTTGGTGCTGGGCTTTTCTTCTGGGGGGTAGCTTTTATTACTGCTTCAATTTTATTGCTTGTTGTCAATCTGTTCAAGTTTTTAATATCTTCTAGATTCAATTTTGCTCTGGCTATCAATAAGATTTTAGATAACTCAATCTCTTGAGGAACTATCTATTCTTTAAGTCTAGTAACCTTCTCTTTCATTCAAAAATTAATATTTTTTTGGTGTTTTCAATGGATTTTAAGTACTAGTACTTTTTCCATTTCAAGCCAGAACTATCCAAAAGAATTAAATTTGAGCCACAAATGCAGGTACATGTAATTTTATACACAATTCAACATCAAGAAAACAAAATCCTTATAAGTAGGTCAGTAAGCAATTTCATGATCAACGAAGAAAAGATTGGGGTTGTCCAAGATTTTGCTTTACTTAGTTCTACAATCAACACCCACGGAAGCAGCAATGAAGAAGTCAAAAGATGCATTGCATTGGGAAAAGTTGTGGCCAAAAAATCTCTTCAAAATGTTGAAAAATAAAGATGTCACATTGAAGATGAAGGTGCACCTGACTGGTGCCATGACACTTTCAGTTGCATCATATGGTTGTGAAAGCTGGACATTGAATAAGGGAGACATAAGAATAATTGATGCTTTTGAATTATGGTGCTGGAGACAAATATTGAATATACCATGGACTGGGAAAAGAACCAAAAGATCCATCCTAGAATGGCAATCAGAGTGCGCCTTGGAAGCAAAAATGGCTAAAATGCATCTTACATATTTTGGACAGGAGGAACCAATCCCCGGAGAAGGACATCATGTTTTAGAGAGTGGTAGATCAATGAAAAAAGGAAGACCCTCAACTAGATGGATCTAAACAGTGTCTGCAACAATAGACTTATGCATAAAAAAGATCATGTGCCCAGCAAAGTGTCAGGAAATGTTTTGTTCTGCTGTACCTAGGGTCACAATGAGTCAGACCCAGCTTGATGACACCTAACAATAATGAAAATGTTCTAAAATTGTGGTGATGGCCGTCAATTCTGTGAACCTACTACCCCTTAAATAGGTGAATTGTACATGAATTCTGTCTCAATAAAGCTATTTATTTGTTAAGAGATAGGGTCCCGCCAGGCAGGCGAGGTGGCACACCCCTGTAATCCCAGTGGCTAGGGAGGCAGAGGCTGGAGATTGCAAGTTCAAGACCAGAGGTAGTCTGTGTAACTTAGTGAGACCCTGTCTCTAAAAGTAAAAAAAAAAAAAAAAAAGCTGGGTTTGCAGCTCAGTGATCCCGCACTTGCAGAGCATGCAAGTGCGAGGCCCTGGGTTCAACCCCCAGTACCACAAAAAAAAAAAAAAAAAAAAAAGAGAGAGAGAGAGAGAGAGAAATAGGGTCCCACAGCATAGCTCAGGCTGGCTTCAAAGTCTTGTGCTCAAGCTGTCCTCCCACCTCAGCCTCCCAGGGAGTTAGGCAAACAGGTGTGCACTACTACACCCAGTTAGAGGTGTTTATTAAAGAAAATAAGGGTTGAAGAATGAGATTACTAAGCCATAGCAGATAACTATTGTGTCTGACAGCATCCAGAGATTCTTTCTCAATCAATGCCACTGGAAGATGAGCGGTGCAGAATCTTCTCTTCAATACAGACCACTGATAACTGGGTATACACATCACTGGTGAAAACTGAGAAATGAGCAACAAGACAATAAGAAAAATCAGGGTAGCTACATAAGACACTTTCATGTCTGCTTTCAAAGTGGATCCCTAAGAGTTGGCCCCACATCTTAGTGAACCTTGCCTCAAATGGAACAAAGGGACCAGTGTGAAGGGCTTGAGTAGCACCTGGCTCTAAGTAAGAATGCAATAAAAATTAGTTTCCAATTTTTAAGATGCCACTAAGTTAAGAAGGGGGTGGGATTTAGCTCAGTTGGTAGAGCGCTGCTCCACAGTCTCTGAGGTCCCGAGTTGGATTCCCAGCACTGCAAAATGGGAGAAGGACATGGCAACCCACTCCCAAGGCAATCCCCAAACAGTCAGCCATTGAAAACCCTATGAGGGTCGCTATGAGTCGGACTCTGCTGGATGGCACCTAACAAGAAGAAGAAGAAGTAAAGAAGGAGATGGAAAGTTATTACACTGATGTTTTCTTTAGAGACTCATCATACCAGACAACAAAAACAGTAAAAATATATAAAACTTCTGTAACAACAAGAAAAAATATCAGTACAAGAGCAAGTTGCACCAAAGAAAACCTGACATTACTTTTGCTGTTATGGTTTGAATGTGTATTCCTCCAAAATCCATATGTTGAAACCTAATCACCAAGGTGACAGTATTAGAAAGTAAAGCTTATGGAAAGGTCATTAATGACCTTATAAAGGAATCATGAGGGAGCTGCCTCCTTCCCTTTTGCTCTCCTACCACACAGTCCATCCCCTCTGGAGGGCACAGTAACAAGTGAACACCTGGGAAGCAGAATCAGGGACTTCATAGGACACCAAACTTGCCAGCAGCTTGATCTTGGGCTTTCCAGCCTCCAGGACTGTGATAAATAAACTTCTATTACTTATAAATTACCCAGTCACAGGTATTTTGTTATAGCAACATGAATGGACTAAGACATATGAGGTATGATAAAAAAAAAGTGGTGAATGTTTAAATTTTTAAAAAATTTATTACAATAAAAGATGCATTGCCACTAATTCCCCTCAAAATGCTTCCCCTGGCTTCAAACAGATGCATGCCATTATTCTTGCCACTTCCTGAAGCAGGCCTGGAAGTCTTATTTTGTGTCTTTAGTTTCATCCTCCATCAACAACATTTCACATGATACATCACTTCTATAGGGCAATTTCTGTCAAATAAAAACTTTACGGTGTGTCCCTATCCACCTTATTCACCAGACCTGGCACTGTATGACTTTTTGTTCTTCCCTGAAATCAAAATGACCATGAAAAGTAAACATTTTGAATCGATTCAGGACATTGAGGCAGCCACCGCAGCGCAACTAAAGACACTCATAATGTGTCTTTTACTGCGATACGTGTTTTTAAATTTAAACATTCACTGTATTTTTTTTTTATCACACCTTGAATGAGGACAAGAATCCATGGTAAACAAGTCAAGACCAAGTAACTTATTGTTGTTGTTAGGTGCCGTTGATTCAGGACTGACTCATAGCAACCTTTTGTACAAAAGCTGAAATGCTACCTGATGTTGTGCCGTGCCTCGCATTCTATTCAGTGGTTCTCTGCTATTCATAGGGTTTTCAGTGGCTGATTATTTTGGGATTGTCTTGTCCTTCTCTCATTTTTGCATTGCTGGGAATTGAACTTGGGACCTCAGAGACTGCAGACCAGTGCTCTACCGACTGAGCTAAATCCCAGCCCTGGGGATTGAATAGTAACCTCCCCCTAATTCACATCTACCTGCAACCTCATAATGAGACATTTTGGTAATAGGATCTTTGCAGATGTAATTAGCTAAGATGAGGTCATGCTGAATTAAGGAGGGCCCTAAATCCAATGACCAGTACCCTTATAAGAAGGAGAGAAGCCACGAACAGGCACATGGCAGAGAAGCAGCCATGGGAAGATGGAGGCTGGAAATGGAGCTATGCTGCCACAAGTCAAGAACACCAAGGACTGCTGGAAGCCACTAGCAGCAGCTGGAGGAAGCGAGGAGGATGTTTCATCAGAGTTTTGGAGAGAGCATAGATCTGTTGACACCTTGATCTTGGGGCTCTGGCTTTCAGAAGTATAAAAGAATAAATTTCTGTCATTTTAAGCCACCCACAAGGGCTGGGGTGTAGCTCAGTGGTAGAAATCTTGCCTAGCAAGCACAGGACCCTGGGTTCAATCCCTAGCAATGAAAATAAATAAATAAATAAATAAATAAAAAGATGGCCCTTTGTTATAGCAGTGGAAATTGATACACATGCTATGAAGTGTGCCCACTGGACCACTAGGGGGCACTGTCTGGCAGTATGTGCTTACACAAATGGGGCCCCAGATAGTTACAGAAATGTACTAAGACATGACTAAACGTAGTGTTAAATATTTTGAATGATGTAAAGGTTATCACTTTTAAATATTGAAATCGTTATTGCCTTGCTGAATAATTTCTAACCTTTGCAATAACCTAGCCAAAGGCCACTTTTAAAGAAGGTTCTTGTCCTACTATCCTGTCACTCCATGGGATAAATTCCCCCAAGTCCCCTTCTGAGAAAAGATGAACTTCTTCTTTTTTAAATTTCAACATATGGGACCTCATTGCTCTTCATGTTACACTTGCCAGAAATGAATGAGATGACTTTGTCCACAGGCAATGACATGGATCCTAAGGACAAAGACAATGTTTCCCAGCTCAGGTGCCTCACCAGCCTGATGAGTACTGGGGCGCTCGTAGGCTGTCAGGCTAGCACAGCCTCAACTGATTCTCTTTTGGCTATGGATTCCCAGTCTTTACAATGTCACATTTTGTAGGGCAATGCCTAGAGAGGCAGTTTGCCCTGTGGCCTATCTAGGCCCACTTGGAGGTCTGAGGCTTGTTCCCCAGGCAGTAACCTTTGCCCTACATCCAGGAACCCCTGGGCATCGAGCTTCCAAAGATCGTCCTGGCATCCAATCCCTCTCCTCAGACCCCTCGACACCTGATTGGCTGTTTCCAAACAACCAAACGGCTCCTGATTGGACTGTTCAGAAACCACTCCCAATTGGTTGCTTTTACAAACCCAAATTTGCATATCTCCCCTGATTGGCCAAGGCCTGTATGGAGTGGAAGGCTCTGATTGGTCCCTGGCTAGCCCCTGAAGGGGATATAAGGACGGTGCACAGAGCAGTCAGAGTCCATTCCACTGACTGGGACAAATGAAGCAATGAAGAGCTGTGTTGAGCTGAGCACTTGGAGTTGGCATCTTCACTGGAAGAATGAAGCAAGAAGCTGCCATGAGCATAAGCCTCCAAGCTGTCCCCAGGGACTGGCAGAGTAGCTGTGGGCATAAGCCTCCTTTCCAGGTGATATTGTTCTCCAGCACTTGGCTCCCCCTCACCAGACCGTGGGTCTTCCATGGCTGGTTCCTACTCACAGTGAGAGCGAGTCCAGCAGCAGGGCGACGCCCCACAATGTTTAAACTGCTTTGTGCTATACTTGCAGGGAGAATATCTTCCTCCACTTCAGCAATATTTATAACCAGCAGCACCTAAGTCACTCTGTGTCTGAAAGCCAGAAACCAATTCTGGGCGACCGACGGGACTGTCATCATAGTGATCTCAAGAGTAGTCACAGACCTGCTTATCCTGACCTCGAACGCCCTCCTGGACTTTAGACAGTCTCAGCCTTAGCACTCAGGCACGGAGCAGATGGGAGAGGAAGGCAGGGCTGCAGATCGGGTGGCACCACCAGGATCTGCTTCTCCTGGTCACCTCCATGGCACTCACAGCACCATTTTTATGACCCCAACCCACTTGATGTCCACCCCCTGGAAAAGCAGGCAGTGAAGGACTTGGGATGGGAAGAAGAGGTAGGGAGTTGCTAGGCTGGCTGTTCACTTCTTCCTTGGACTCCACAACCTGACCTTTGTCCTGCTTCCAGAAAGACAATGGGCCCCATTCCTGCCCCGACCTGCCTCCAGCAGCCTTGCCATCCTTACACAAGGCAGGAGTCAGTAGTGCTTCCTTGAAGGGAGGCTGTAGACAGCTTCCCCTCCTCCCCTCTCCAGCTATGTTCTTATCTACCTCTAGCAAATCACCATTGGTCGCCATGACTATGCCTAGCATAGCTCCTATATCTAGGAAGATTTCAATACATGGTTGTCAATAAATGGACATATTGGTTTTAGGAGGTTATGTGTTCCATTGCAGAAGAATCTATTAACAGCAGATGATTCATATGTCACCAAGTGACACCACTACCCCAAGCACTTTTATGAGCTCATTAAATCCTTGCAGCAATCACTTGAGCCAGCACTGTAATTATGCCCATTTTTCAGATGAGCAAACTGAAGCAGTAAGAGAATGGGAAACTTGCCCACAATCACACAGTGAGTAAGCAGCAGAGCTAGGACCGACTCCATGGGGAGAGGGAGCTCTGCTCCCCTCCCATCACTTCACTCCTGAACAGGCCTGGTACCTAACAGGTACTTAAATATTGACTGGATGGATGCAGACAAAGGAACCACTGTGGGCATTCAGTCTCCCAGACAATAATATGCCTTAAAAGAGAAGGCCCCGGAATCTACCACTTTGCTGAAGAAGGCTTTGGTTCTTCCTTCAATGTCTTAGGAAACATAAAGGGATAATTACTTACTTACTTACTTACTTACATAAAGGGATAATGTCCTTACTAAGTGAGAGTGAGGGCTGGGATTTGGCTAAGTTGGTAGAGCACTGCACTGCAGTCTCTGTGGCCCCGAGTTCAATTCCCAGTGAAAGACCCCCAGAGGGTATCTCTCATGGATGGAGACCCAAGCCCAAAGACCAAAGTCGAGCCACGGGATGCAAACGCAAGAGGCAGCTTTATTGTTCACACAGGCGCCTGCGGTCGCTCCAGGCTTTGGATGACTGAGCGCCCTGGGCAAAGGGGTGATGGTTCTTTTATAGGCAAAAGCGCGGTTACAGAAGCAGAAGCATGGTTATTGGTCGTTTCAAAACATATCAGGGGTCGTGGCGGGGAATTTCAAAAGGCGCGGGGACGGGAATTTTTAAAAGGCGCGGGGTTTTTTGAAAAGCGCGCGCGCGGGGATTTCAAAAAGCGCGGTTCGCCGTTACTGCCAGATCTGATATAGGACTTTCCCTCTCTCTGGTTCTTTCTGATATGGGACTTTCTGTCCTGGCCCACTTTCCTGGTATTGGGGCCAGCCGTCCCAGGCAGTTACAGTTTTAGGTGGGGTCTTTCAGGGTCTTTCACCAGCACCACACAAATGGGAGAAGGACCTGGCAATCCACTCCCAAGGCAACCCCGAAAGAGTCAGCCATTGAAAACCCTATGAAGGTCACTATGGGTCAGATACCGACTCAACAGCACCTAACAACAATAAGTGAAAGCGAGGGCTTTAGCTCAGTTTGTAGAGCGCTGCTCTGCAGTCTCTGAGGTCCCAAGTTCGATTCCCCAGCACCATAAAAGTGGGAGAAGGATGTGGCAATCCACTCCCGAGGCAATCCCGAAAACAGTCAGCCATTGGAAACCCTAGGAGGGTCGCTATGAGTTGGATATGACTTGACGACACCTAACAACAACAACAAGTGAGAGCGAAGCCAATTCAACAAGCCCCATGCCATGTCAATTAACCCACCAGAACGGGTCACTGCTCTGAGCATGCGCACATGGCCGTGAGCATGGTGGGAATTTGCATGACGCCTTGCAGCTTCTCTGGACATCACTTCTGCTCTCAGTTGACAGACATCTGGCCAGTGCAGATTTTCACGGGGCAGATGGTGTTGGGCAACTTCATCCCTTTAATTCATCCTTCCTCAGTCCTCAGGACCACACCAAGGTTTTCCTCCCCCCACACTCCTTCCTAAAAGATTTGCTCACAATCCCAATCCTATGTACAGCGCTGCAAAAGCAAGCAGTGCCAGGCACTTTCCCTTGGCCCTGAACTTGACCTGGGAATCCTCCTGAATTACTGAGGTCATTTCTTTCTTTCTTTCTTTTTTTTTTTTTTTTTTTTGCGGTCCTGGGTGTTGAACCCAGAGCCTCACGCCTGCATGCTCTGCAAGTGCTGGACCACTGAGCTGCACCCTCAGCCCATTTTTTTACTTTTTGAGACAGGGTCTCCCTAAGTTACGCAGACGGCCTCTGGTCTCGAACTTGCGATCCTCCTGCCTCCACCTCCTGAGCCGCTATGACTGAGGTCATTTCTGATGGCTGCTGCCACCGATTGCCACCAACTCAGGGGCTTATGACAAATTTATTATCTGACAGTTCTGAGGTCAGAAGTCCTAAATGAAGAGGTTCACAGAGCTGTGTTCTCTCTGGAAGATGCAAGAAACGACTGGGCTGCTCAAGGACACCTGCATTTCTTGGCTCGTGGTTCCTCTGCATTCACCAAAGCTGGGCCCATACCACCTTTTCCTCTGCTTCTGTTGCATCTCCATCTCTGAGCCTCCTTCCCTTTGCTAATAGAGATGCTGTGATTATACAGGACCCACCTGAGTAAGCCAGGGTACTCTCCTTCACATCGAGGTCCTTAATCACAGCAGGTGTGATGGCGCATGCCTGTCATCCCAGCACATGAGAGGCAGAGGCGGAAGGATTGGGAGTTGGAGGCCAGGCTGGGCTACCTGGTAGGATCTTGGCAAGAAAAGAAGAAAAGAAAAGAAGAGGAGAGGGGAGTGGAGGGGAGGGGAGAGGAGAGGAGAGGAAGGAAAAGAAAAGAAAAGAAAAACAGAAAGGAAAGGAAAGAAAGGGAGAGGGAGGAGGGGAGGGAGGGAAAGAAGGAAGGAAAGAAAGAAAGAAAGAAAGAAAGAAAGAAAGAAAGAAAGAAGGAAAGAAAGAAAAAAGGGGAAAACTTCAAAGTCCCTCTTGCTGTTGGGCGCAGTGGCACACGCCTGTAATCCCAGCGGCTCAGAAGGCAGAGGAGGGAGGATCACAAGTTCGAGACCAGAGGCAGTCTGTGTAACTTAGCCAGACCCTATCTCAAAAATTCAAAAAAATGGGCTGAGAGGCGCAGCTCAGTGGTCCAGCACTTGCAACAAGCACGAGGCCCTGGGTTCAACCCCCAGTACCACGCACACACACACACACACACACACAAAAGAGTCCCTCTTGCTATGTAAAGCAGTATTCCCTGGCTCTGGGGATGGTATGACAGCGTCTTGAGAGAAGGTTCCTCTCCTATCTGTCTCAACAACCTGTGCCATTTCCAAACCCCTTCTCTCTTCTCTTTCAAAGTCTGCAGCTCTTTCCAGAAACATGTCATTTCTGTCCAGTAACCGTCACTATAACCCAATGTCTCAACTCTGCTGTGCCTCAGAATCACCTGGAACGCTTTTAAGTCACCCACTTAGGGCTTAGGGCACACTTCAGACTAATCAAGTCACAAGGTCTGGGGATGTGAGCCAGGAATCAGCGCTTCTACTGTTTTTTGTTTGCTTGTTTTTTTTTAAAGTATCTCCCAGGACTGCAACATGCCAAATTTTGGAACCACAGCTACGACCAACAGAGCTCCCCAAAACCACTCCCCACAGGCCTTCACTGACAGGCCTGAGCCGGGCCGGCTGTATCCTACATCATCACAAAGCTTCTGCTATAGTTTCAATGTGGTTTTTATGCTCACCAAAACTTAGTGGAAATGTAATTTTCAATATAATAGCACTGAGAAGTGGTGGAACACTGAGGAGGTAATTACGTCATGGGGCTCCACCCTCATGAAGGGATTTGCGCGACTGTCACAAAAAAAAGGTTCGTGATCATGAAATCGGGTTGTTAGAAAGGAGCCTGGCATGGCCCCTCACTGTCTCCTGCATGCCTGGTCCCTCCACGGGTGCCTGCTTCCCCTTTCTGCTTCTCCACCACGATACATATACAAAACGAAGCCTTCAGCAGAAAGGTGAACAAATGCCCGCACCATAATCTTGGGCCTCCAGAATGGTGAGGTAAACAACACTCTTTTCTTTGTAAATCACCCAACCTCAAGTATTTTGTTATTGTTGTTGTTGTTGTTAGGTGCCATGGAGTCGAGTCTGACTCATAGAGATGCTATATACAGAACAAAACACTCCCAGACACTGTGCCATGCCTGGCACTATTATCTGCTTTGTAGGGTTTTCAATGACTGATTGTTTTGGGGGAGAGGGTCACCAGGGCCTTCTCCCAAGCCTACAATAACTGGTATTCCCAGGTGGTCTCTCATCCAAATACTAACCAGGCCTCATGCTGCTTAGTTTCGGAGATCAGACATCAGAAAGGATCAGTTGCCAGGGTGGTACAGCTGCAGGTTGTGAGAACATACTGTTGTTGTTGTTGTTGGGTGCCGTCAAGTCGGTATCCCACTCATAGCAACCCTCATAGGGTTTTCAATGGCTGACTGTTTCGGGATTGCCTTGGGAGTGGATCGCCAGGTCCTTCTCCCATTTTTGTAGTGCTGGGAATTGAACTCAGGACCTCAGAGACTGCAGCACAGCGCTCTACCAACTGAGCTAAATCCCAGCCCCATGAGAACATTTTGTTGTTGTTGTTGTTGTTAGGTGCCGACGAGTCGGTATCCGACTCATAGCGACCCTCATAGGGTTTTCAATGGCAAACTGTTTCAGGATTGCCTTGGGAGTGGATTGCCAGGTCCTTCTCCCATCATGAGAACATAGCTATGCCCAAATCTCAAATTCCCTAATCAAACACAGTGGGATGGGCCGGGCCTGGTGGCTGGCTCCCAGAGACTCTGAAGTCTTCAGAGGCAGGAACCAGAGGGAGCCTGCATAATTTAGGGAGATGCTATCTCAAGATATAAATAAATAAATAAGAAGAAGGGGGCTGGGGTGCAGCTCAGTGGTAGAATGCTTGCAAAGAATGTGTGAGGCCCTAGGTTCAACGGCCCAGTACCAAAAATACAACACACACACACACACACACATACGCACAATCCCTACTCGGATCAAGCGTCATGGGATTACACTGGATATGGGTGGAGCTCTAATTGCATGCCCACACCTTGACACACCTAAAATTTTGTTTGTGGGAACCCAGATCTCACTGGAAGAGGATGCGTATGGACCTAGGCTTACGTGTTTCCTCTTTGGACAAAGCTAAAGGCAGACGTTGTTTGCGACTATACGTATTATGGCAGTAAAAATCCCCTTCCGCTTGGGGGCGCACTGGGACTCACAGAGAGGTGTAGCTCGCCCACACCGCAGACCCACTATTCCTGGGGCAGCTTTTTGCTAATTCTCTCTCCTGCGTTTCTCTTAAGCAAGCAAGAGAATCAACTTCTACAGGAGCAGCTCCTGCGTCTAAGTTATTTCGTTGCACGTTAGGCAAAAGCAAGCATTTGCATTTTGCAGTGGATGATGGGCTCACGCCCAGGAAAATTACTCAGCACTTGTTTTTCTCCCTTTGGGGTTTTCTCAAAATACTTGCTCCAGTCCAACTGGAGCGAATCTGTAGCCCCCTACTGCTGAGCCATCATTAGCACCGGGTGTTGCTTTAGGGGCCGCGCGTCTCGCCGACCACCGCTCCGCTCAGATCCTGGATTTTAACCCCCCGCCCCCAGCACAGCAGCGGGGAGGAGGACCCGGGAGCCGGGCGTTACGAAACCCTCGGGAACCAGAGCCCCTCCTCGCAGGGGAGGGGCCGACACCCGGGCCTGGTTCTCTGCAAGTCGCCACCCTGGATCCCAGAACTTAGTTCTGCGCGGCTGCCGGGACCCTGGCACCTCGGCGCGCGCCCGGGGGGTCCGCCGCCCGGTGGCCTCTCCGCGCAGGTGCCGCGCGCTGCCCACCCGGCCATGCCGTCCTGCAGCCGCGTGGCGCTGGTGACCGGGGCTAGCAGGGGCATCGGCTTCGCGATCACGCGCGACCTGTGCCGCCAGTTCTCCGGGGACGTGGTGCTGACGGCGCGGGACGAGGCGCGGGGGCGCGCGGCGGTGCAGCAGCTGCAGGCCGAGGGCCTGAGCCCGCGCTTCCACCAGCTGGACATCGACGACCTGCAGAGCATCCGCGCCCTGCGCGACTTCCTGCGCAAGGAATACGGGGGGCTCAACGTGCTGGTCAACAACGCGGGCATCGCCTTCAAGAGTAGGTGCAGGGCTCGGGAGGAGGTCCCCGGGGCGCTCGAGGGGCGAGGGGCTGCGAGGCGCAGGCGCCTCCACCCTCCCTCTCGAGTGATGGGGGAGGACTGTGCCACCCAACGGGAAGCGCTCAGCTCCCGCCTTGCGAGGCGGGTTTTGGCTGTCTGTGTTCAATGATCGCAGGGTGGCCCTCGCGCCCCGCCCTGCCCCGCCGGCCGGCTGGCCTGTGCGGGCCTGTGCGCTGCCCAAGATCCTCCCGAAACTTTCAGCTGTGGCTGTTTGGGGGGGGGGGGGAATCTGGCCTTTTAGGAGGGAACCACGCCTTGCTAAGCTCACCAGCTTTCTGTCCAAGGCAAGAGCCTTTTTCTCTGCGAAGGGTCTCCAAGACCCCTTGAGGCTTTCGCTTTGCATGAAACAAGGGCGCATTGAGAGTTGCCCGGAGACCTCTGCTCGAGACAGGAAATGAGTCGCTAAGACACAATTAGAGCGCACTTGCCCATTAGTGGATTTCCTACTGCGCTTAATGGAGAACTCTTGATAGTTTGTGGCAGAAAGGAAGCGAGCCCTGGTTCTCTCCTCCGGGGAGCTAATGTTTGTTATCGAACTTGTGTGGTTTAAAGAAACATCTACCTTTTGGGAGGAAAAAAAAAGAAAATCAAGGATATTACTTACTCTGACAACTACCCAAGAAAGTCACTGAGCTGCCCTGTGCTAGGAACAGAGAGAAATAACCGAGCCAGTTTCACTTACAATGTAGTGGGAAGGAAAAGCCCGAGACAGGAGAGAAGAGAAGAGTGTATGGTGGAAATCTCCATCTCTTTGGCCCTGGACATTCATACACTTGCTATGCATGGGATCCAAGGCTTGCTGCCACCCGCACCCCCAACTGAGCCTGTTGGCTTTTGGGAGCAGGGAGAGGGGTGAGTTGATGCCCCTGGAGCTGTCCTCAGCCACGGGCTAAATCCCCAGCTTCCTAGACAACAGATGGAGGATCCCATGCTCAAAATGTGGGCCAGAGATCTGCAAACTTAGGCACTCACTGCGCACCCAGAAGTTCAGGCCTCTTGCCTGCTGAATCAAAACCTTGCGTCTTAACGTGATCGCCAGGGACTTCCTGTGCACATTCAAGTTTGAGAAGCTGTGATTAAGCCGGGTGTTCTCACCCTGTGGCTGGTAGCCCAGTGCCTGTAGCCTTGCCAATGAGAAACTCTGAGTGCCGCCCCAACAGCTGTGCTCCTCAGGCCCTGCCAGGGATTCTGAGGTGCACTAAAGTTTGAGAACCACCAGCTAGTGGTTTTACCTGGTTTTAAAGTTAGCTTGTGGCTTTGATTGCTCATGAAGGGATAGGATCCGCTGTCTCCTATGCGTTTCAGAGGGACCAGTGTGACTTTCTTTTTGTTTCCTTCCTTCTCTTTAAAAGTGGATGACCCAACACCCTTCGACATGCAAGCAGAGATGACTCTAAAGACAAACTTTTTTGCCACGAGAAATGTCTGCACTGAGTTACTGCCTATAATGAAACCGCACGGTAAGTGCAGTGTGTGGACTGTCAGGTTGTATCCCTCAGGAAGGAGTCATCATCACAGGTCCCCTGGACGAGGCTAACCGCAGGAATCACCCAGGGCTGCTATTTCTTTGCAGGGAGGAAAAAGTAGAAAAACTGTCTTATTTTCTCATCGAATTTGGACCCTCTCTTCTTTTTTGTTTCATTGTGACAGGGTCTTGCTGTGTAGCCCTGGGTGGAACTGGAACTCTCTAAAATCAGGCTGGCCTCCAACTCACATTGATCCTCCTGCCTGAGCCTCCCGAGTGCTGGGATTACAGGTGGGCACCACCCCACCTGGCTTCACTGAAATATTGTAGCTTTAGTTTTCAAAGATGTGTGTATTAGATGCCAGTTCTCTGGAGAGACATGTCATGAACTCAACCCACAATGATAGGAGGCTGCAAGTCCTCTGATGAATCTCGGTGAGGCCTCTGGCTCCTCATGGATGGGCCCACACCTGGCTTGTCTGAGACTTGGAGTACGGTATCTGCTCTAGCATTATGTCTTATCCTGAATTGTTTTCTTCATATACCAAACTTCACAAGCTGATTCAGAAAATCTAAAACAAAACAAAACAAAACAAAACTTTATTAGGAAATACCTTGTCTGGCACCCCCCCCCTCAAGTCATCAATAAATACATTATTAGTTTCCCACAAATATTTATTGAGTGCTTACTATACTGTAGGAGCCTCATGGACAGGGACCATCTCGTCCAGGGAGATAGGAGGCAGTAGGAAGGACCGGCATTAACAAAGTGTTGTTGTTGTTGTTGTTGTTGTTAGGTGCCGTGGAGTCAGTATCCGACTCATAGCAACCCTGTGTACAACAGGCGAAACATTATTATCAGTGCTTCTCTGCTGTTCATAGGGTTTTCAATGGTGGATTGATTTTTGAGAGTGGGTTGCCGGGTCCTTCTCCCAAGTCTATAGCACCTGGTGTTCCCAGGCTCCCATCCAAGTACTAACCAGGCCTGACCCTGCTTAACTTCCGAGATCTGATGGGATTAGATGCCACAGGGCTACGGCTGCAGGCAACAAAGTATTAGAAGTATAAAATGACAACTGTGCTCAGAAAGAGAGCCAGAAGGTTTTCTATACTAAGGATTTTGTTTCCCAAGAGATAACTGTGATGCTTAGGAAGAACTCTGGGGTTTTTGTTTGCTTGTTTTGTTGTTGTTTTGCAATACTGGGGGCCTGAACCCAGGCCCTCCGCACACATACTTTGCAAGCATTCTACCACTAAGCTACACCCCCAGGCCCTATTTTATTTTTTTATCTTGAGACAGGGTCTGGCTAAGTTATGCAAGCTGCCTCTGGCCTTGAACTTACGATCCTCCCATCTCTGCCTCCCAAGTCACTGGGATTACAGACGTGGGTCACCAAGCCCAGCCAGAATGCTGATTCTTAGAGTTGTGATTTTCTCTTTTTAAATCTCTCACATTGACATTGATTACATGAATGACATTTCTAGAGAAAACAGTAACAAGTTCAATAATTGAATTCACACTGACAGGCTTCATTTTGATCCATTAGCTAATTTACGGGGAAAAGCCATATTGTGGAAGAAGGACCCGGCCACCCATTCCCAGAAATCAATCCACCATTGAAAACCCTATGAACAGCAGAGAAGCACTGAAAATAGTTCACCTGTTGTACACAGGGTCACAATGGGTCGGATACCAACTCGACGGCACCTAACAACAACAACAGCCATATTGATTTCCTTAATTAACATTTTGAATGAGGTTTATCTCTGGGTGCAAGAATTTTTAGATCTAAGCCAAGTGCCATGGCACAGGCATGTAACCCCAGTGACTCAAAAGGCTGAGGCAGGAGAATCACAAGTTCAAAGCTAGAGGCGGTCTGTGCAACTTAGACCCTGTCTCAAAATAAAAATGAATTAAGAGGCTGGGGTGCAGGTCAGTGGTAGAGCACTTGCCTAGCATGTGTGGGGGTTGGAGTCCAATCCCCCCACACTGAAAAAAGGAGGAGGAGGAGGAGCACAATAAGAATTTTTAAAAAGTCTCGTGGGAAGAGTTGTACTTGAGTTCACGCCCATTCCCTACCTGTTTCTTGGTGGAATGAGATCACAGACCGTCTGCAGGTACAGGTGTAGTTGCTATTGGAAGGAGGCCTTTGGTCTGGGTGCACAGAACTGGTAAGTGCCCAGAGCCCAGGGGGTGGAGTTTCTAAATGCAAATCTAAGCAAATATAAATGCACATTTTAAAAACTCCCTTTGGGCACAATATTTGCCCCCTTGCTTTTTGTTTGTTTTTTTCTGTTGATATGGAGTCTCCACATGTTGCCCAGGCTGACCTTGAATTCCTGGGCTCCAGCGATCCTCCTGCCTCAGCCTTCTGAGTAGCTTAGGACTACAGACTCGCACCACCCTGCCCAGTCCCACCTGGCTTTCTTTTCCACTTCCTTTACCCAGGGCTCTTTCCAGATTAGAACAGAAAGTTTTATTATTCTTTCTTATGGCTGTACAGTATCCCATTGTAGGGATGTCTTCTGCCAAGTTATCAGAAAGTCTTCTCCTTGATGAATTTTATAATCATAGAATTTAACAGCTACAAAGTATCGATGAAACTGTCTGTTCATTACACCACCACTTTACAGCCAGGGAAAATAAGGGCCAAGGAAGCAAACACAGGCAGCTGTAATAGAGCTAGAAGCAGTCGCCAGGTTTCCTGACTTCCCCAGCCAATCAAGTTAGGTTAATTCATCCTAGTGAACTAAGAATTACAAGCCAGGCTCCATGGCACACACCTGTGTTCTCAGCAACTCCGGAGGCTGAGGCAGGAGGATTGCAAGTTTGAGGCCAGAGAAAAGCCTGTGTATTCTCGCAAGACCCTGTCTCAAAAAAGTAAAAAATGGGCTGGGGGTGGAGCTCAGTGGTAGAGAGCTTGCAAAGCATGAGTGAGGCTCTGAGGTCAACCCTCTAGTATGCAAAAAAAAAAAAAAAAAGGAGAAGGAGGAGGAGGAGGAGGGGAAGAAGAAGGAGAAGAAGAAGAAGAGGAGGAGGAGGAGGAGGAGGAGGAAATTATAGTGTCAAATAAGTGTAAACCAATCCATTTTGAAAGATAATGGAAGACTGGGATTAAGCCAGAACAGGTGAATCCCCAGTATTGTGTAATCTTATTTCCTAAAGTGAGAATCTCTGGTTAGCAACACGTTGAGAATATTTGTGATTTTTCAATAAACCTCACATTCACCTGAAGGGCAAAATGCTGAGCATCATTGCCTCTTAATTCCTCTTCATCTAGCTTGAAGATATTACTTTAAACATTTGGCGTATTTTTTCAGGATTCTGAGTAAATAGGTTAAGTGAGCATTAGGCCACTAGAGGGAGCTACATGCCTGCTCTTTCTGGAATGAGGTTGCTGGTGTTTCAGATCTCCAGGGTCACCTGGACCTCAAAGTAACAGGCTGTGGGTGGGGTGGGCACAGCTCTCCTCAGAGCTGCTTGGATCCCTCTGGTTACAAGGCTCAGCATCTGTTGCCCCCTGGCCTCCCTCCCACAGGTGTGTCCTCAAATCAGAGAGGACACTTCCCTGTAGGAAGATTTGTATTTCCTCAAAGGCTCTGAGTAGCTTCCGTGATTTCGTTTCTTTCCTTCTTGTCTTTTTCAACCTCATTCGTTGTCACATCCGAGTGATCGAGAACAATTCTGGTTAGAAGAATACATCACCAGTGTAGTCGTGTTCCTGGCCAAAACGTAAACCAAGTCATGAGAAAAATCAAACTGATCCGAATTAGGGAAATGCTACAAAATAATGGTCTGCAGTCTTCAGGAAAGATCATTGACAACAACACTAGATAAAAATACACTAACGACATGTAACAGCTAAATGCAATCCATGATTCCACACTGGATCCTGGATTTAAACAAAAACTGTAAGGTCTTGTTGGAATACACAGGCTTTCCTCTGGCCTCAAACTTTCAATCCTCCTGCCTCAGCCTCCCGAGTTGCTGGAACAATTGGGGGCATTTGAATATGGACTGTATTTGAGGTAGATGAAATAAATGGGGCTGAGGTTGCAGCTCAGTGGTAGAGTCCTTGCCTAGCATGTGTGGGTTCAGTACCCTAATATTGAACAAGAAAAGGTTTCCCATCGAGGTCCTTCATGCAGATACGGGAGTCAAGCTTTCCGAGCATGCCCAGTCCTGACTGATCAATGTCTGAGTTCAGCTGGAGGCAGCTCATAGGTCAGCTTTGACTACGAGGGTCGGGCAGGTTTTCAGGAAGCTGACCCTTGCCTGCATCTGTGTGAGTAGGATGTGTTTGCAGCTGTTGTATTTTAACTCCAGGGTTGTACATGAGCCCTTTGTTATTGTTGTTGTTAGGTGACATCGAGTCGTGTCCGACTCATAGCGACCCTCATAGGGTTTTCAATGGCTGACTGTCTCAGGATTGCCTTGGGAGTGGGTTGCCACGTCCTTCTGCCATTTCTGCAGTGCTGGGAATCGAACTCGGGACCTCAGAGACTGCAGAGCGGCACTCTACCAGCTGAGCTAAATCCCAGCCCTAGGTTCCCATTTATGTCTTTGTTTGGCTTTTCTGTGAAAGCCCAAAACAGGTATGATCCCTACAAAGCCATTCCCAGGCTCTGATTTCATTCACATTTTGGATGGTCCCCCAGATGTCTCAGATCCACCACAGACCTAAGGTCCTCCCTGTCTCATGAAGAGACACTACAGAAGGGAAACCTTTGTTACTGATGGAGGTAGGTTCTTCCCCTTGGGAGAACAGGAGGCAAAATACACATTAAAACCCAACGCTGCACAGATCGTGTACCTTCTAGTCTCACCTTTTTTTTTATTGGCAGGAAACCTTGCCCTGTGATTCAGTTGTGTATTTGACATAGTCAACCAGTGAGCGCTTCCTTGCAATGCACGTTCCTCGTTTTGTTGCTGTGTTTCAGGGAGAGTAGTGAACATCAGTAGCCTACAGGGGTCCAAGGCCCTTGAAAACTGCAGCGAAGATCTGCAGGAAAGGTTCCGAAGCGCCGCCCTCACAGAGGACGACCTCGTGGACCTCATGAAAAAGTTTGTGGAGGACACAAAAAACGAGGTGCATGAGAGAGAAGGCTGGCCCAGCTCGGCTTACGGGGTGTCCAAGTTGGGGGTCACCGTTTTGTCGAGAATCCTGGCCCAGCGGCTGGAGGAGAAGCGGAAAGCAGACAGGATTCTGGTGAACGCCTGCTGCCCTGGCTGGGTGAAGACCGACGTGGCTGGGGCCCAAGGCTCTAGGACTGTGGAGGAGGGAGCCGAGACCCCTGTCTACCTGGCCCTCCTGCCTCCAGATGCCACGGAGCCGCAAGGCCAGCTGGTCCATGACAAAGTCGTGCAAAGCTGGTGAAGATCTGCTGCAGAGATAAATGTTAAATAAATGATGGTGGAAGGAATGAATGAGTTCTGATGTTAAAAATCGATTTTCTTTTCTTTCTTTCTTCTTCTTTTTTTTTTTTTTTTTTTTTTTTTTTTTTTTTTTTTTTTTTTTTTTTTTTTTTTTTTTTTTTTTTTTTTTTTTTTTTTTTTTTTTT
>VMDO01009619.1:0-76250 GCA_007922755.1 Pedetes capensis | reverse complement strand
GTACTAGGGCTAGAGTGGACCCCACCAGTGGGGCTGCTGAGGGAAGAGCCGGGACCTCAGCCCAGGGACAGCTCAGGTGCTGAGGGTCTGCACTGCAGGAGCTGTGCCCTCTGGTTACTATGCCCCACACAGCAGCTCAACTGGGCCAGGCCTGACTTTGTCTGGCCAGGAGAATGTGTGTTTCCAGAACTGGTAGAAAGTCAGAGATCCGATGAAATGCTCTTACTCTCTCCCTCCACCGCTGCCTTTATCCATGATCGAGGCCCTAAACTGTTAGTCTTACTGGTAGACAATCTGCAATGGTTACAAAAGAATATTACAATCCATCAGGCCACAAGAGCTGCCCACACTCTGACACCAAAAATTCAACATGCACGGGAGTGACGGAACTCCATCTGAGGACCCCGGATCTAAGGTTACAGTCACCACACACCCGGAGCCACACAAACTGATGTCACTGTCAACCTCCCAAAATGAACTTCACTGAGCCATGGATGGAAAACTAATAACCAGAAGGCGTTTTGCTAGTATGACTTTTTCATTTATTTCATTAATCCAGGAGCGGGGAGACCACTGTCATTCTCACGGGCCCTTATGTTTCCAGAAAGAGTGAGGCACAGTGAAACGTATGCCTGACTGCAAAGTGATAATTAGTAACTACAATCACAGAGAGATGCTGATGGGGTTCTTCCAAGAAGTGGGGACACACTGAAAGGCCTATGGGAGCGTTTCCTGCACTTCCTCTTGGAAAGCCGTCTGTAAAGATGACAAAGCTCCCGTTTCTTATCTTGTTGGGTACAGCATGTAAAACTGGATGTTGTTTTTGACTTAAGTATTGGAGTCCCTATTCTCTCATTTTTTACTTTTTAGTTCTTTAAATATCAGATCATTGAAGAGTAACATGCCTAGGCTGCAGAGTGACTTCTCTGGTAGCCACAGTGGCAGAGTGCCTGGCACCTACAAGCCCCTAGGGCCCCGCAAAATATATCAAATTCTTTTAAAATGAAAACAAACAAACAAAAAAACCCACAAGATTTTAGGGTCAACAATTATGTATGTCTTTACGGCAATGCAGTTGTAAACTATAATTTTGAATATATATTTACGATAGAAGCCTCCTAAGCCCAAATGGGGGCTGGGATTTAGCTCAGTTGGTAGAGCAGTGTGGGGCACGCGCCTCCCGATCCGGCCTGGAGGTTCGGACGGGCTGTGCCGCCCCACACACAGATATTAAACACAATTCACTCAGGACCCTCAGGTGAGGGGCGCAGACTCCTACGGCCCTCGGGACCCCGGAGGAGACAGGAGAAAGGAAAAGCCTCAGGCGCTTTTGCCTTCCAGGGGCAAACACCTGTGTTGGTCGTCTCGGCGGCCACGAAGAGACAGCTGTTGCTTCCTCAGTGGTCAGATGGAGAGCAGGTTCTTTTCCTTGTTGATGATTGCGATGGGAGAGCGTTTTTTTCCTCATCAAAGGTCCCGGGGAGAGCAGTGGGAGAGGCACTTCCTCATCGGTGGTCTGGGCAGGAACTGGCGAGTAGGCGCAGAAAGGGTGCCAAAAAAAAGGCTTGAAAGGCGGTGCCAAAAAAGGTCCTCCGTGATCAGACCGAGAGCAGGTTCCTTTTCTTGTTGAGGATTGCAACGGGAGAGCATTCTTTCCTCACCAAAGTTCCGGGGGAGAGCAGCGGGAGAGGTGCTTCCTCATCTGGTCCGGGCAGAAACAGGCGAGAAAGCGCACAAAGGGATGCCAAAAGAAATGATCAAGCTGCCGCAGCGCAGCTCTTTATATAGCTTGCCCACGGAATGGCCTGAGCCAATCAGCTTTCAGTCCAGTTGTCCAATCAGGAAGGGTTTTGTACAAACGTGCAACCAAGTTACTTTCATTTTCCCTGGATTTCTAACTTACAAACCAGATATTCAAACGCCATTTCCCCAGTTTGGGAGTTTTTGCCAATTTCCTCCCAATTTTTTCCCTACAGAGCACTGCGCTGCAGTCTCTGAGGTCCCGAGTTCAATTCCCAGCACTGCAAAAATGGGAGAAGGACCTGGCAATCCACTCCCAAGGCAATCCCAAAACAGTCAGCCATTGAAAACCCTATGAGGGTCACTATGAGTCAGATACTGACTCAACAGCACCTAACAACAACAACAACAACCAGCCTAAATGGGATTCTGGGTGAGTAGCTGTACATGGCCTGCATCCTTAGCCCTGTGGCATCTGATTCTATCAGATCTCAATCTCGGAAGCTAAACAGGGTCAGGCCTAGTTAGTGCTTGGATGGGAGACCGCCTGGGAACACCGGGTACTGTAGGCTTGGGAGAAGGACCTGGCAACCCACTCCCAAAATAATCAATCTGCCATTGAAAACCCTATGAACAGCAGAGAAGCACTGACAATAGTGTTTCGCCTGTTGTATGCAGGGTCGCTATGAGTCAGATACCAACTCCAGGGCACCTAACAACAACAACAACAACAAGTTGTATACTTGTTTACTAGGTGGGAGATGTTGCCAGGTGCAGTTCTGCAAATCAGTGGAGCAGAGCCCGCTTCTGACAGTGAGCTGGAGACCCACGTGGCCAAGGGCACAGGATGGTCAGCTGCTGCTCAGGAGACTGGCAACCTGACCCGTTACAAAACGTGGGCCCAGTGACAAACAGGGGCTCTTCAAGGAAGAGGGGAAGAGAACAGCCATGGATTTATTCTGCCTCTGCCTTTGAACTCTAACTGGGAACAAGGTTTAACACAGACTCTCCACAACACAGAACCGCGTCTACGGCGCCCAGGAAAACACAGAAGAGCATTCATCAGAGAGCGCGGAAGCCTGAGAACAGCCTTCTTCCCCAGCCTGGCCGTGTGCATCCCGCATTTTGTCAAGGCTAAGCAAATGAAATCAAGGCATGCCCTCAGACCGGAGTCACAGGGTTCTCCTCCCTCCCCACGCTGTCCCCAGGGGATAGAGAGGCAAGGCAATGCAGAGGCACCCTCCATGGCTCTGTCCTGAGGGATGTGAATGTACAAACTTCAGAGCATAAAACAAACACAGTCAGTTATAATAAACAAATGGAAACTCCATCAATCTAAACTAAATACTTTTAGGTTTTCCAGCTAAACCGCTCTTTGTGGAAAACATTTACCATATACTGCAACCTAAATGAAATTTAGCCTGCAGCCGTTGCCCTGTGGTGTCAGATCCCATCAGATCTCAAAAGCTAAGCAGGGTCGGGAGTGGCTGGTACTCAGATGGGAGACCGCCTGGGAACACCAGGTGCTGTAGGCTTGGGAGAAGGACCTGGCAACCCACTCCCAAAAATCAGTCCGCCATTGAAAACCCTATGAATAGCAGAGCAGCACTGACAACAGTGTTTCACCAGTTGTACGTAGGGTGACTGTGAGTCAAATACCAACTCCACAGCACAACAACAACAACAACAAATGAAATTTACTAAATAAAATGCTTTCAGTTGTACTAACATAACTTAAAAATGCCTTTTAAGGGTTAAGACAAATGCACAGTAAACGAAATATACTAAAAAGCCTTCTACAAAGGACATTTTCAGGACAGTATCATATACTTTAATAATAATGGGTTCCTATCACTCTTGGTGAACACTATCTTTTCATTGTTGATGCACTTTCTGGTAGTTTTGTACAGCTTCTAATTGCTGGGACTATTAAATACCCATCACTTTTATTTACCATGTGACAACTCCTTTGTCTCTCAGAGGCCATTCTGCAGAAAATCAGTTTGTCTTCTCATTCTTCCCATGTGCATTTTCATTTCTCTGCTAAAAATACTACTTTCCAAGCTGGCCACGGTGCTGCACACCTGTAACCCTAGCAACTTGGGAGGCTAAAGCTGAAGAACCCTAAGTTCGAGGCCAGAGGCAGCCTGTGTAACTTAGCGAGACCACGTCTCAAAGTAAAAAACAAAAATAAAAAATGGCAGCCAGGCATGGTAGCACGCACCTGTAATCTCAGCTCGGGAGGCGGAGGCAGGAGGATTGCAAATTTGAGACCAGAGGCAGTCTGCATAACTTAGCAAGACCCTGTCTCAAGAAAGTACGAAAATGGCTGAGGGTGCAGCTCAGTGGTCCACCACTTGCAGAGCATGCAAGCACGAGGCCCTGGGCTCAACTCCCAGTACAGCAAAATTAATTAATTAATTATTAATTAATTATAAAAATGGGCTGGGGGTGCAACCCAGTGGTAGAGTACTTTCAAAAGAAAAACATACTACTTTTCATTTAGATGATAAGAATGATCTAATATAAAACAATCCTTCTGTATTAAATAATATTGTAGTTAATGCTTTGAAATCAGACCAAAGGTAGAAATCCATTCCCATTGCTGTGTAACTCAGATAAGAATCTGAGCACCCCTAAGGCATCTTCTTTATTGCACATGGATGAAGAAATGTGTCTGGCTGTTGGATACTAACTATGTCACAGATGTCCCACAGACCACTGTGATCACTGAGAAAAATTTTGCTATAATATATAGTTCATACAGGTATATGTAGAGATATATATTTTCATATGTATATATAATAGAAAAAGTTGTTTACAGTCTTATACACTTAAAGAGTCCCAATATATTTTACCATGAATTATAAAATGAAAATATATATATGCAATTATAATAAGTTTAGGCATACAAACCTAATAAAATAGCATCAAGGTGAATAAAGAAAATTAGAAAAGTTGCACAATCAGTGGGAAAAGTAGAGTCATATACTAAGAATGGCTATTTCAATACCTCCCTCTAGTTACTGACAGGCCAAGAAGGCAAGATGAAAATAAAAACAAAGTATTGGAAAGAACTGAACGACACACTTAGCAAGCTTGGCCTTATTAAAAACTACAGAATTTCATATCCAATAATCAGGGAGAACGATATTATTTCCACATGCACATGGAACATTTATATAAACCCTGAGTTGTGCTGGGAGTATAGCTCAGCAGTAGAGCACTTGCCTAGAATGCTCAAGACTCTCAAATTAACTCCCAGAACTGAAAAATAAATAATCATATATCATGGAACTTGCAAAAACAAACATTCACAGAACAGGTAGCACAAAGTTTGCTCTTTGATCATAGTGTAATTTAAATTAGAAGTTTATAACAAAAATAAATTAAAATGTATCATATATTTATAACACAAAAAGTACATGTCTAAATCACTTTTTGGTTGAAAAAGAAATCACGAAATGCATTTTAAAAGAATAATGAGAACAGTATGCATCAGCGCTTGTGGTATGCAGTAACAGCTGTGCTTGGAGAGAAATTGACAAGTTCCTTTTTTTTTTCTTCTTTTTTCAGTCCCAGGGGATTGAAGCCAAGGCCTCATGCATGCTAGGCAAGTGCTCTACTCCTGAGCTGCACCTCCAGACCCTTTTATCAGGGTCTTGCTAAGTGACCTCGAACTTGCAGTCCTCCTGCCTCAGCCTCCAGAGTTGCTAGGATTCCAGGTGTGCACCATGGCGCCCAGCTACAAGTCCTAAAACTGAGCTGATTTATTCTGTGTCCATTTGGTTTTAGTGAGAATTATGTTTCCCACCATCTTTTTCTTCTATGGATTTTGGCTAGAACAAAAGAGGAACTGGCGACAGATATGGGAGGCAAAAATGAAGGACGTCCTCACCAAAAGTCTTCACAGTCATGTGTGTCTACGGGCAGTCCCAGTGGTCCCAGGCTGCCTGTGTCTTGTCCCCACCCTCCTCTTCTCCCTGCTTGGGACCTCTGGTGAACACGGCCCAGCACCTACTCAACTGCTGAAACACAGGAGCCACACAGAAGTGACAGATCCGCAGAGACCCACCCCCTGAGCTCCGTCATCTTGTCTTCCCTTTGGATGACCGGCCACCTTGTCTTCAAAGATCTCCTGAAAGCCCACACTTGTCCACCCATATCAGGGCTTTGGGACTCCACAGGTAATTATTCTCTTGTTGAGAAATGGTGGCTGGCTGACTCTCAGCTCATTAGGCCTGAGTCATGACCCAGGGGGCTAGGATTTAGCTCAGTTGGTAGAGCACTGTTCTGCAGTCTCTGAGGTCCCGAGTTTGATTCCCATCACCACAAAAATGGGAGACGGACACGGCAATCCACTCCTGAGGCAATCCTGAAACAATCAGCCATTGAAAACCCTATATGGGTTGCTATGAGTTGGAAATAACTCGACAGCACCTAACAACAACAACAACGACCAGGGGCTCACAGACAACACTTTGCTGAGGACAGAGCGTGTGAGGGTAACTTGGAATTGAAGCCCAACTCAGAGCGTGCCACCAGCAAGTCCCTTCAAATCCAGCAAGTGGCGCAGAACAAGGAACACCAGGAAAGCACATTTCTCAGAGAGAGAAGGTGCACACACACTGAAGGAAAAAAGAAAAGAGGAGAAACAGACAGACAGAGGGACAGAAAGCGAGAAGGCAAAGGATTCCATTCCACCAAGGGCGCCCAGCTTGAAAGAACGCGGGCTGTGACCGCTGAGCCTGAGAGATGACTGAAATGGAACAGAGAAGAAGTTGACCAAGTTTGGAAAGATCTGTGTTTCCAGAAAGAAAAAAAAAAAAGCCCACTGACCTAAGGCTGTTCTCGATTTCAAGACTTCGGGCTGCTCAGTCCCCAGGCAAGGAATGTCGCCCATACATAATCCAGATGTGGTCAAAAGGGGAGCAAATAAGAAGAGCCTTCCAGAGGGAAGATTCAGAGGCCACAGAAAACAAGAGCAAAGGGGCCGTTCCAGGACAAGGGTCAGGGGCGGATGACGAAGCCGTCCCACCCTCAGCCTGGGAAGGTGGACTTAGAATTGCTGTGAACCAAACCCTGTTCCCTGGGTGATGGCCGTGGCCGTCCTCTGTATGTGAGGTGCACAGTAGGTGGCTGGGAACACATCTGTTGACCCCACAGGTCTCCAGATTAAGAGAAGCCACACCAGGCTTAAGGAAATGACTGCCCGCTGCCCTATCAAACCAATAAGTGCCCTTCACTGCAAGAACCTGGATTCTCAGTTGGTTGTCACTGGATGCCCTTTGGGGATGCTTCCCTTGAGAAAGGGCTGTGTGTATTACCTTAATGATTGTTGTTATTGTTGTTAGGTGCCGTCGAGTCACGTCCGACTCATAGCGATCCTCATAGGGTTTTCAATGGCTGACTGTTTCGGGATTGCCTCGGGGATCCTTCCCCCACTTTTTGCGGTGCTGGGAATCGAACTCAGGACCTCAGAGACTGCAGAGCAGCGCTCTACCAACTGAGCTAAATCCCAGCCCACCTTAATGATGGAATGCACTAAATATGTGCAAACCAGACAGGTGAACTGTGGTAGCAACTAGGGCTGTTAGACATTTGAGTTCACCTACTGCGGCTTTTTGTCAGCAAAACGGGTTGCAGTTTCCTTCCTTGGGTTCCTGCTCTTGTACATTTCTCTTCCACACTCACCCTGGCCCCAGCCGTGTGACTCTTTTGGGCCAACATGGCGGCCGCTGTGATACAAGCAGACACTAGACAAGGCTGGGAGAATCGGGCCTACCCTCTTCCTTGCTTCTCTTTGGAATCCCCTGGGCTCCATGCAAAGAAGTTCCAGCTACTCTGCTAAACAAGCAGAGACACACTGTCCAGTGGCCTGTCGCCCCACCCAAGAGCCATGGCAGACAGCCTGCCAGCTGGCCACACAGGTACATCTGACCATCTTGGGTGATCCAGCAGTTAACTAACCTGCTCATGGGCCACACAAACATGAGATAGACCAGCAGAGATCAACCAGGCATCCCAGATCAGAGGAACCCACTGCAGAACTGTGAGCTAAATAAACTAGTCGTCATTCCAGTGTACTAGGTTTTGAGGCCATTTGTTACACTGCACAAGCTAACTGCTACATCCTCCTTCCAGACATAGGGAAGTTTGGCATGGCGATAGAGGATGCTGTGGCAGACTGTATGTTCCACACATGGGCCACACTACATACCATTCCACACGTGGCTGACACTCTTCTCACCAAGTTCTCTTTGCTGCAGTTAAACCTGGAGGGATCTTTGTGACACTCCACCGTAGAGTAGGTTGATGCTGGTTTGCTCCAACTTCAGAGACAGGGTCATTAAAATGCCATGCACTTCTACCTCGTTCTTTTAGGATGATTGTTCTTGGCACCCTGCTACCATGCTATGAGGAAATCAAGTCATCCAGTGGAAGGGCTAGGTGAAGGTCTTTCACCTGACCGCCCCAGTCAAATTCAGCTGCTGGCCATCCTTAATCACCAGAGCCATAAGCGAGAAGGGCTTAAATGAAGACAGCTCCCCGCCTTCAAACCTCCCTAGCTGAGGCAGGAGCAGAGATGAGCCGCCACTGCTAAGACTGCAAATTCAGGAGGAAAATAAATGATGCTGCTATTTTAAGTCACGAAGCTTTGTGAGGTTTTCTAATGCAACAAAAGATAACTATAAAACCTACTCTGGCCAGTGAGAAATAAATGAAAGTGATGGATCGCTTCCATGTACAAGAAGTAAAGAGTCAGTAGTAGGACACGAAAGCATTCTCCCTCCCCTGGTACAGCAACCAAGATGAAGTATGTTCTGGAACGTCCCTTCCTTCATCCTGGATCCCTGAGGGCCACCCTCAGAGAATCCCTCTGCTGACTCACACGTACTGTGTGCTTCAACAAAACAGAGACCTTGGTTGCATTAAGACACTAAGATTTCAGAGTTTTCTATTTCCACAGCAAGATCTGGGGCTGGGATTTAGCTCAGTTGGTAGGGTGCTGCGCTGCAGTCTCTGAGGTCCCGAGTTTGATTCCCAGCACCGCAAAAATGGAAGAAGGGCCTGGCAATCCACTCCCAAGACAATCCCAAGACAGTCAGCCATTGAAAACCCTATGAGGGTCACTATGAGTTGGATAGCAACTCGATGGCACCTAACAACAACATCAACAACAGCAAGATCTAATATGTTCTGACTGAAGGAAGAAGAAAGCAATACAGATAAGGATGGAAATTACTCACATATGTGATAGAATAAACAAAGAGGAAGAATGGTGTTTAAAAAGCTGACCCTGAGCAAATATCTGATAAGATTAATTACAAAAAAGAAAAGGAATGTGAGGATAAGGCTACAAATAAAACTAAAGATGAAGCATGTATAAAACACAAAAATGAGAACAGTATTATCCATTGCATGCCATTAAGTTGGAGAAGCTGGATGAAAGGCAAAAATTCCTATAAAAATATCCTGAAGAAACTGACTGAGGAAATAAAATTAGAAATACTAAAGAGTCCTATTAGCCTATAGCCACAGCCCTGTGGCATCCGATCCCATCAGATCTCGGAAGCTAAGCAGGGTCGGGCCTGGTTAGTACCTGGATGGGAGACTGCCTGGAAATACCAGAAGCTGTAGGCTTGGGAGAAGGACCTGGCAACCCCCTCCCAAAAATCAATCTGCCATTGAAAACCCTATGAACAGCTGAGAAGCACTGACAATAGTGTTTCCCCTGTTGTACAGAGGGTTGCTATGAGTCGGATACCGACTTGCTGGCACCTAACAACAACAACAACAACAACAAATAGTCCTATTACTATCAAAAATACTGAAGCTAACTGTTCTTGTAGATTAGAATGAAAGGGGATATCGACAAACTCAATAACCAACATATTCTAAGTGAATGAACTATGAATGATGAATTCTGTTTAAAACTGAGGAGATGGCAAGGGTACCCCTCACCACCAATTCTGTCAATTCTGTCAATATCAGCATCCCTGGGTAATGTAATAATGCAGGGAAAAGAAATTAAAGGTTTGGTACTGGAAAGGAGGAAAGAAGACCCTAGTTGTCAATTGTATAATTGTCTATGTAGGATGTCTGAAAGAATCCGCAGTTTACTTGCTCATAATAACTAAAATATGATAGTAAGTCACTTGGATGGAAAACTAATTTCCAAAATTCAATTATATTACTTTACATTCTCAAAAAGTGACAAAAATCACAATTCATAAAACACCATATACAGAAATAAACAAGCTACAAAACATGTTTTTAGATTAAGGTACAAGAACAGCATATAGAAAAGTATAACATTTTACTAAAGCACACAAATGAATAGAGAGATAGCCCATGTCAAGGAAAGAAAAGTCTAATACCCTAAATAATCAACTGTCAGCAATCAATCAACAGATTCCAAAGGACACTAAAAAGCCCAATAACGTTTTCAGAGGTAGAGTGATATAAATCGATTGTGAAGTTTATGTGGAAGCATAAAAGGTGAAGAATAACCAAGGTACTTTAAAAGTAGCTGAACAAGATGTTATTTATTTTGCCCAATATAAAAAGTTAATATAAAGCTTTGCTAATAATTCTCCCCACTTCTTTCTCTTCCTCTCCCTCTCCCTCTCTCAGTCTGTGTGTGTGTGTGTGTGTGTGTGTGTGTGTGTGTGTGTGTGTGTGGTATTGTAGGGATGTACGGTGAAAAACAAAAATAAAATCCTTAGCCAACGGAGCAGGACAGCCCATAACAAGTAATTCATATATGGAGTGTTATGTATGACAGATGTAGGTAAAGAGTAATCATTGTATCAGTAAAAGATGAATTTCCAAGCCGGACATGGTGGTGCACGCCTGTAATCCCGGTAGCTGGGCAGGCGGAGGCAGGAGGATCTCAAGTTCGAGACCAGAGGCAGTCTGCATAACTTAGTGAGACCCTGTCTCAAAAAGTAAAAAAAAAAAAAATGGGCTGAGGGTGCAGCTCAGTGGTCCAGCACTTGCAGAGCATGCAAGCGCGAGGCCCTGGGTTCAACCTCCAGTACCGCAAAACAAATAAATAAAGAAAGAAATAATAAATAATAATAAATAAAATAATAAATAATGAAAGAAAGAAAGAAGGAAAGAAAGAAAGAAAGAAAGAAAGAAAGAAAGAAAGAAAGAAAGAAAGAAAGAGAGAAGGAATTTCCTACAAGAAAATATGTGCGGGTAAATGGATCTCAAACTCTACCTCACACCACACATCCACGGGTGCTCCTTCACTCTGGGTGGATGACATGCTGATAACCACATTGCAAACTGAAAACATCATGGGTGGAAACTGCACTTAACACACCTAACCTACCAGATGGTGTGTCTCAGCAATGACACAGGACACCACAATGTCGGTGGTTTCCCTCACGAGTGCAGGGCTGCCTGAGAACTGAGGTTCACCGCTGCCCCACATCCTAAGAGAGGGCGTACCTCAACCCACGGACCCCTAAAAAGACCCCAATTCAAAATTAAAAATATGGTTTCCACTGAATCGGTGTCACTTTGCACCACTGTTAAGTCAAAAAGTCATAAGTTAAAGCAATATTAAATTGGGACTATTTGTACGTCCTTTGAATCTCTGTGTGTGGGGGGGAGGGGATGATAAAATGAACAAAAAGAAAGCCAAAAATAATAAATACCAATTTCAAGATCAAGTTTACATCTGAAAGGAGATAGGAGAATGGGATGAGTGGAGTATATAAATAGAAATATGTCCCTGGAGATATTCCAGGTCACACTGGATTGTTGTCAGATGGCATCGAGTTGGCTCCCACTCATAGTGACCCTAAGTACAATAGAAGGAAATGATCCCTGGCACGGTGCCATGCCCAGCACTATGTCTGACAGTGCTTCTCTGCTACTCATAGGGTTTTTGATGGCTGGTTATTTTGGGAGTGGGCTGCCAGGTCCTTCTCCCAAGCCTACAGCACCCAGTATTCCCAGGCCATCTCCCATTCAGGGACTAACCAGGCCTGACCCTGCTTAGCTTCTGAGATCTGATTAGATAGGATGGCAGGATTCGGTGGTTTATTTTAGTATAAACAAGTAAGGCAGATATACATCAAGGAAGATTGTGCTCAAAAGATGAAGATTAATCAAACTAATCAAATAATTGCCTGCAGCTGTAGCTCTGTGGCATCTGATCCTGTCAGATCTCAGAAGCTAAGCAGGGTCAGGCCTGGTTAGTACCTGGATGGGAGACTGCCTGGGAACACTAGAAGCTGTAGGCTTGGGAGAAGGACCTGGCAACCCCCTCCCAAAAAATCAATCTGTCATTGAAAACCCTATGAACAGCAAAGAAGCACTGACAATAGTGTTTCACCTGTTGTACTCAGGGTCGCTATGAGTTGGATACCAACTCCAGGGCACCTAACAACAACAACAACAACAATCAAATAATTAATCCCAGTCTGTGCACCTAAAGTCCAATTCCAAAGAAGATGGATGTTATGTGTTTGAATTAATTGCAAGTCAATGACAGGAAAGGCTTAGTTAGTTTACCATCTGTCTGAGCTACGCTAACATATATTCAGCATCAATTTCACTTCTATTTAGTTGATCTCCCTAGTGAATTTTTAAATATCTATAGCTTTTATTGGGCTGGAATTTAGCTCAGTTGGTAGAGCGCTGTGCTGCCAGTCTCTGAGGTCCCGAGTTCAATTCCCAGCACCACAAAAATGAGAGAAGAACCTGGCAATCCACTCCCAAGGCAATCCTGAGACAGTCAGCCATTGAAAACCCTATGAGGGTCCCTATGAGTCAGATACTGACTCGACGGCACCTAACAACAACAACAAATAATAGACTAGTCTAAAATTTTATTTCCTTCCCAATGTCTACAGATCACTATTGTTGTTAAGTGCCATACAGTCAGATCCAACTCATAGCCACCCTATGCACAACAGAATGAAACACTACCCAACACTGTGCCATGCACACAATCTTTTTTATGCTTAAGCCCTTTGTTGCAGCCACTGCCTCAATCCATCTTGTTGAGGGTCTTCCTTTTACTGCTCACCTTCTACTCTCCCAATCATGATGTCCTTCTTCAGGGATTGGTCCTTCCTGACAACATATCCAAAATACACAAGATGCACTCAAGCCATCCTTGCTTCTAAGGAGCACCCTGGTTGTACTTCTTCTAAGACAGATCTGTTGGTTCTTTCTGCAGTTCGTGGTATACTCAATATTTGTCTCCAGTACCACAATTCAAAGACATCAATCCCTCTTCTGTATCCCTTATTGAATGTCCAGCTTTCATAGTATACGATGTGGCTGAAATTACTACGGCATGAATCAGGCGCACCTTCATCTTCAATGTGACATCTTTTCAAATTTTAAAGTGGTCTTTTACAATGGCTTTTCCCAATACAATGTGTCTTTTGATTTTTTAACTGTTTTCTTTGGTCTTGTTGAGCCAAGTAAAACAGTATCTTGGACCGCTTCAATCTTTTCTCCATTTATCACGAAGTTGCTTACTGATCCATTTGCAAGAACTTTGATTTTCTTGATGCTGAGGCGCAATCCATACTGAAGGCTGTGTTCTTTGATCTTATCACCAGTAGCTTGAAATCTTGATTTTTTTTCTCTTTATTCTTTATATTGCTTTAAAAATAATACAGGGAACTAAAACACGTGCGCACACACAAGTGCACATACACCCTCCAGTCTTGGGAATAAGCAGATAGGAAGAGGCGGCACCTTTGAGCTCTGGCTTGTCCTTGCCTCGGTATCTCAGCACAATGGTGTCTAGGGTGGTGGAGGACACTGGATAAAAGGGTGAGATTCCTCATTCCAAGACCCTGTCCTCAGGGCTCCTGTGGCGATCAGCCATCTTCTCCAGCAGGAGCCCTCTTCAGGGCAGCTACCCTAGGCTTGACTCATTTCCAGGACTCTCTCAGACCACAATGGCCATCTGGAAAAAATCCTCCTTAGAATTTCAATGTTCTAAAAAGAAGCTAGGAGACTTTACGTCCGCCTGTTCCAAATGCAATAAATTATTCACTCAAAATATTTCAATTGGCCAAATAACCGACATCTCCTATGGCATACGGCACTGTTTCAAAAGTGACTTCATTGAATTGAGATACAATTTGCCTTATGCCTCTCTGGGGGTCATGACCCAGGTCTCTGCACACTCACTCACTCGCTTTCTCCCTCTCTCCTTCCTCCTGCCTCCCCTTCCCCTCCCCCTCCCCTCCCCCTCCCCCTCCCCCTCAGCATGGTTGTTCTAGAACTCTGGGTACCCTTAGAGAACTTCCTGACCAGCCACTCATGGTGGTTTGGGGGCTAAGGTTCTATTATTCACTGCTGTCTCATGTGAGTCTGGCTTCTGAAGACAGCAGTGTATTATTGTTGTTGTTGTTGTTAGCTGCCATCGAGTCATGTCCAACTCATAGCAACCCTTATAGAGTTTTCAATGGCTGACTGTTTCGGGATTGCCTCGGGAGTGGGTTGCCACGTCCTTCTCTCATTTTTGTGGTGCTGGGAATCGAACTCAGGACCTCAGAGACTGCAGAGCAGCGCTCTACCAACTGAGCTAAACCCCAGCCCACAGCGGTGTATGTGGAGGTATAAAGGGGGAACCGGTGGATCCATGAAGTCTCTCTCCAGGCCTCTTCTTAGTCCCTTGCTAGTGCTTTTTATGGCACCCTCAAACAGAGAGGGCACTGAGTTAGCACAGACCTGATGCTGTCAAATGGACCAGATGCATGAGGCGCTTCAATCAACCTTTGCTCTCCTCCCAAGTGCCCCTGGTGGTTGCAGGCCAGAATCACCAGGCGTGGGTCTATTTCTGATTTTGATATCGTGTTATCACACGGTAAACACCACCTTATTACTTTCAGTAATTTTCTGTGAAATTATTAAAAGCCAATATGACTGACAAGTATGGAAGACAATATGGATGTCAACTTGACAAGAATTTTAGCACCAGGGAATGTGAGACTTTTGGCAAAATAGGACTTGTAATAAAGCATCTATACTTCCTCCTGTCTCTCCTTTTTTAAAAATAAATCAAAGCGATAAGCACATTTATCACATAAATAGAAGCACAGCTCCTGTTCTTTCACACTCAGAATTAAAATTTTTAGTATTCGTTTTATTCGCAGCCTGAAATACATCTGTCTATGAGAGCCCTTGTAAAGGAGTCTCTCTGTGGTATAAATGTAATAATAGCAAAGACTTACATTTGTTTCGGGTATATTATGCACGCACAATTTTCCTGAGTGCTCATCTTAATATTAATTTCCAACACGGATCCATGAGCCAGGTTCTGTTATTCATTTTGTTTCATGGAAGTCAACTGAGGAAAGGACAGATAATCTAACTGATCAAGAACACACATCAAGGCCAAGAGTGAGACCAAAGTCAGGTCTATGAGAAACACTGGGATTTTCTCCCGTAGTTGACATGATGAAAGCACACTTGTTGAGTAGAATGTAGCTAAATGTGAATTCTGCATCAATTAAATGCCTGCTGCATCCTTAGTCCCTCACATGTCTGTCAGACTGTTGTGCTGTGGGGGCTTGTGCATTGTGGGGCTGAAAGCTAGGCCACTGGTACCAGAAAATGAGTCCCCCAGGATGGAAGGAATTCAAGAAATGACTGGGGAAGAGTTGCCTCCTCAAAATAGAGTCGACCTTAATTACAGGAATGGAGTAAAGGCCCTGGGACCTCCTTGTCACTACGTCATGATTCAAAATGAGAAGAAACACAGTGGCTGCAACACTGGGCTCAAACATAAAGAGATCATTGTGTGCCTGGCACACTGCTGGGGAGCATTGTATTCTGTAGTACTTAGGGTCACTGTGAGTCAGATCAGACTTGAGAGCACCTAACAACAACAACATGGGAGAAGGGCCTGGCAATCCACTCCCAATGCAATCCCGAAAGAGTCAGCCATTGAAAACCCTATGAGGGTCGCTATGAGTCAGACTCGACTCGAGGGCACCTAACAACAACAACAACAACAACAACAACATGGTTAGTGCTGTGCTTCCTATAGAGGAGACCACATTTCTTCACAAAAGAACCACCAGTGGAGGGGGAATAAAACCCCAGCGAATTATGCAACCTCCCCAGGAATGTGCAGAGTAAACTATTTCACAGAGCGTGAGCTTCGCAGATGCTAGAGGCAGAAATTAACACAGGTAAAAATATTCCAGAAGTGCTAGACTGTTAAGCTCAAGGAAGACAGCTTGAATTCAAACACGCAGCACAAAGAGGAGGAAGAGGCTGCCTGAGGACAGCCACACCTGCATGCGCCCAGTCCATGGGGCCAAGAATGATGACCCACCCCAGGGAGGAAAAGAGTAGTGGAAGGGGCCACATCAGTATGTCAGAGATGAGCTATTCAGGCAGAACGCCTCCAGGGTGATGGCAATTCAGGACCCATTCTCCCAGGTGTTCAGGAAATATTCAGTGAGGGCAGGAATGGGTTAAGTTCAATAGATTGTCCTCTTGCCAATGGCAGTTATAGAAGGGACCTGAATGCCCATGCACGAGGCCCAAATGTCTAGCGTGGACTTTCTTATCACTAATGATTACTGATCAGACACATCAATGTGATTAGCACAACCGTCAGACAACTTTAAAAGAGGACTGCACCAGCTTTAACAGGGTTATTGCATTTTCAGTAAGATGTTGTTGTTGTTGTTAGGTGCCGTCGAGTCGGAATCCAACTCATAGCGTCCCTCATAGGGTTTTCAATGGCAGATTGTTTCGGGACTGCTTTGGGAGTGGATTGCCAGGTCCTTCTCCCATTTTTGTAGTGCTAGGAATTGAACTCGGGATGTCAGAGACTGCAGAGCGGCACTCTACCAACTGAGTTAAATCCCAGCCTTTCAGTAAGATAGATGACCTTAAAATATCAATAGAAACGAGCTATTGCATTCCATACCATTGATGTGAGGGACTTCTTAGACAACAGCAGCAAAGCCACAGGTGGACGCTCTGCTTGATGGGGCAAATGTAGGAATATTTAGCATGGTGTAAGTAAATGATTTCGTGCTGGGATTTGGCTCAGTTGGTAGAGCGCTGCACTGCAGACTCTGAGGTCCCGAGTTCAATTCCCAGCACCACAAAAATGGGAGAAGGACCTGGCAACCCACTCCCAAGACAAACCCAAAACAGCCATTGAAAACCCTATGAGGGTCGCTATGTGTCGGATACCGACTCAACGGCACCTAACAACAACAACAACAAGTAAATGATGCTACCAATTCCATGAGTCAGTGATGACGAAGCATATCACCCAAATTCCCTCATCACTGAAAGAAGAAAACCATGCAATGTCACTGCCACCCAGAATGAAGACTGGGATGTTCCTATCTGTAGAAATTTCAACCAGAGGACCGCCATCGTGCCAGGACCAGAGTTGGGAATTCCAGACCTGCAGTGCTCTCCAGAAGAGTCCCTCGGAAACAGCCAGATGCACAGGGACCAAGGCCGCACCTCTGTAGCTGCCTGACCTTGAAGAAATGACCTGAGCACGCTGGGGCTCGCTGTCCTCATCGGCAGGACTAGCGTCTTCCAGCTCTATTGCAACGCAGCTAAGCTGCTCTCTCACAGTAACAAGGAAAAGGCATTTACAGAAGACAGACTGTGGGGCTAATTCGGGGCCAGGAATTGTTCTAAGGGTTCTACATGTACTGGTTTGGATCAGCAGCATAGGAGGCGGGTACCCTTCCGGTTTATAAATAAGGAATTTGGGATATAGGATAATCAGCCACCCAAAGGTTACAGCAGTTGAAAGGTGGAAACGGACAAGGCCAAAATTCCAACGCAGATAGATGCTCTTCACCACCCTACTCTACTGCCATCTGAAAGCAGGGAAGGCAAGCTGCCATGCACACATTTAATCACGCATTCTGGTGTCCAAAGGATGCTTCCCAATCTCTTTTTGCTAGTTCTCTAAATTGCAACCACTTTTCCTGCAGAAAATTACAATTTTTCCTTGGCTTTTGTTTATACCACCAGTAAATTATAAGGAAAATGACACAGTGAATTACTGGTTGCAAAGGACAGGACACGTGGGGCATATCTATCTGCCTTCCCAGCCTTCAGCCCTCTAAGGAGGGGGGAGTCTTCCCTTCAGTAGGGGTGCTGAGAGATTTGAATAACACTAGCTTCCCTCTACCAAATGAGTGGGTCTGTTGTTTGTTTTGGAAGAATGAGATTTTTTCTCAATGTACAAATTAAAGAAATAATCTGAATGTACTGGTCTTTGGAAAAATAGCTAATGCTGGAAAATCGATTTGTAATGAAAAGTATTTATAGTTATTGTTTTTCAAACCTATCTCACCATAACACCACAAAAGAGGAAGGGTCATTTTCTCAGTCATATCTAGTGCCTATTTATATTCAGTAGAAGTGCCTACTCTTATTTCAGTGTCATGATGGAAAAAAAAAAAAACCTATTTCATTGAAGTATCTGACTACTTAAAATTTATCAGAATGTACTGTTTTCCATGCAAATTGAAATACTGACTATTCCTAATCATAAATTTTAGCCAAACCAAATCTGCCTGAAGCCAGCTGGTATTTCAACAAACTAAATTTATATCGACCTTTCCTAACAATGACAGGCAAAGTTTGAAGAAAACCTGGCTGATGTGGGACATCAGAAATTGGAGGATTTCATTCTGAAAAGGAGTTTTCATGCATTTACTAAAGGGAAGCGGGTCTAAAAACAGAGGGACACGGCAAGATTTACAATTTACTTCAATCGCATTAGTTCTGTGTTTTCTGCTTCTCGGTCAAGCTTATGTTGCTTAGCCCACACCCACCTTCCCTTGCCAGGCACTTGGTAGGGGCTCAAAAAAGCAATGTTGAAGAAATTATAAATCAAACTTTTCTTCAGAATGTTCCATACTAAGAAACAGAAAATATTTCTCATCTTATAAAATCGAATATGAAAATTCAAGACATATGATCATATGTTCTGTTTACTTTGTGTGATGCGGTTGGATAATTCTTCACAAGTATGACATGAAGCCTATTTTGTAGATTTGTATGGAGAAATAATCAAATATGCAGGGCTGTAAAGTTTCAAATCAGGGTTTATTTTTACAGAATAATAAAGATACTCTGAGGTTCACTTTAACTTCACGGGTCACTACGGCAGAATCATGAACGGAGCATAAACTGAAATTAAGTCAAATGATTTTTGAACAATGTCAATGAGGGAAGTACTAAATCAAAACGAAGTTTGTTTTGTCTTTCTTTTTGACACACACCCCAAATTAACTCAGACGAAGGCAATTACATACAAAAATTCTTCTAGGTCCTTGGAATTTGCTAAGATCCTTCGGTAATCCAAACGTTCTAGGAGACCAAGGATGTGTGTTGAGAAAACTGCCGGCCTTTTTCTACTACTAGAACTGATGAAAGTCTAATGGAAATCAAAAGCAGGCAGACTCAGGGGAAAGAAGGAAACCGTCCAAGATTTCAGGCAGCAAAAATAGATCTGTTTCGCTCCTGAATTACATGAGAACCCAGCTATTCCACTCAAGTGCTCCGAGGTGGAAAGCTGGCAGGACCCAGAGTTGCTACAGTCATTCCCCCCTCGGAGGTGGACCTCGGAGAAGCCAAGCTCCGCGGGGTCTGAGCCATGAGCTCATCCCCACCCACACAAGCATGGCGCTCCCTTAGCCCTAGGCATCTCGGCGTTCCTACCCAAGCCATCCTTGCCTATCTGCCTGGAGAACTTTTTTCCTGGGAACTGAAGATGCTGCCTACAGGATTACCAAGAACAAAATAGAATCGAGCTGTTTGGAGCTCAGAATCATCCCAGTGCCCCAAGGGTGCAGTTTTGGAAGACAGAGTCCATCTCTCCCAGGCATTTCCTACTTCAGACAGCCCTGCAGCCAGAGCGTCTGAAGGTAACCTTTGGACCGGATCCTGTCACCCTCCCTGGAGCATTTCCACAGGGCTTATCACTGCTAAGGAGTTTACCTACATAGCTGGTGTCTGACCAAGGCTAGGTTCAGCAAAAAACAGGATAAATTTCACTGCCCATGGATCCTGCCCTAGGTGACAGCCAAGCTAGAAGAACAGCTCCTGGTACTTAGAATGATTTAGCTGAATGCAAGCTGTGGAAATGATTGATAAGTCAATGAACAGTAAAGATGCCTGGATAAACTTTCAAAAGAATGCCACTTCAGCATTTGCACCAAACAGACTGAAACATAGAGGAATTCTTTGGAACAACTCGAATATGAAGAACAAAGACAATTCAAAGAAGTGTGTTTTAAGCCTGACTACTCTAAATCTCTCACCGACCCATTCAAGAACATCTAAATCAATACGGTTTAAGAAATGAGAGTATTCTAGCACCGAAAACAACGTTGTGTGCATAGAGAACATGAACTTCACGCTTGTCTGTCTATATTAATGGTGCTATAAATAGGCCATCACCTGCTCCCTCTTCCCATTTAGAAAGGAATGAGCCAGAACGGTTTGAATTACAGATTCAGGAGAATCACAAGCAGAACTGCCCCGGAGGAACAGCCTTCCCAAGGAAAACTCCGGCTTGCCTCTCTTCCCTGCAAGTAAGGGAATGAAAAGGACTTGGCTTTCCAGACTTCTTGCCACTCAGCCTGGGCAGAAGTCTCTCTCCAAGTCCTTTTCGGTCCTAAAAGTAATAAAGAGAGATAAAGATGCCATCCTAGAGACATTCAAGGCTGGTTACATGCCAGGGTTTGGGGACTTCCGCCCTCCACGCACGCCTAGACTACAGAGATCAAAGGCGCTGGCCAGGCTGCCATTTCCAGTTACAAGGACCAGTGTGGCTATGTGACGTCATGGCCTCCTACCTGGGATTTTCTCTTCTTACCTCATGGAACTCACTCGGAAGACAGCACCCACCGAGGAGTGCGGACGGGGGAAGGAACATAACTTTTTAAAAAACGATGGTGACAATTCTTCCCATGCATAATATGTGCGCACCATCTGGCCCAGGGTCCCCAAAACAAATTGTCCAACACAGAAGACAGCTATTTGTGCACTTGGTGAAAGATGAGCGAGACTCACATCTTTGCTCCTGGAGGCAAAGAAATACAGACACGCAATTATCCTCTGAGCTCAAAAAACATCACCCCGTGGAGACAGCCCCGGATCCACCGCTGACCAGCCCCGTCCCACTGGATAATCGAGGACTCACACACACTCCATGTGCACACGCAGATCACGGGCGGCGCAAAAGTTTGAACCACACACTCGGCAGCCACAGGAAGTTACCGCCATCTACAGATGTCCCCTCACCGCTCAAGGGAGCCAGCCAAGGATTTGGGCTTGAAAAATACAAACTGGTAAAACCGACATCAGTTATTGAGCTGCAATTGTGCCTAGTGATGAAACGCACTTCAATCGCCTGTATGGAGTCCTAAATACACCCACTACCTCTAGCAACAGAAGAGCCCAGGTCCATCCAAAAGGTTGCTGGCTCGCAGCCTCCGAGGGTGGGCCACGTGCAGCCGGCCAACCCTCCATCAGTTTCTGGGTACGCGGCACAGATATCCACGGACAGACCGAGTTAAGAGCAAAGCCGTACAACGGGATCCCCTTTTTTCCGTCATTTCCCTTGCCAGGACCCACTTTCCCATGGCAGTCTTTCGCCCAAACAGCTACAAAACGCCCAGTCCGAACTAGAACGCCGCCTCCGGGGCTGCGCCAGGGACCGCGATGGGAGGCGGCGCGCGCTCCGGGAAGCCCGCGGGCTGCGGTGCGTCCGGGCCGGGGTTGCGGGGATCGAAGGGCGAGGCGAGGGGCCGGGCGAGCAGACGCGACACCCGCACGCCCCGCCGTCCGCCTGGAGGGCACCCCGTCAACTTTATTTTGGACACAGCCCCGCGAGGAAACTTTTCCCCTGCCCGCAGGCAGCGGTGGCCGGGGTAGGGCCAAGGGGAGGCGCGGGGAGGCTCTGGGGGCGCGGGGATCGCGGGGGGCGCGGGGATCGCGGGGAGGCCACTCACCAGCCCGAGCGCGAAGAAGACGGCGAGCAGGGCGAGGCAGGCGCCCATGACGATCAGCAGCAGGAAGACGATGAGCGGGTGCTGCTGGCTCATGCGGTAGTACGACTCGTACAGCCAGTCCCGGGACCGCGGCGGCCCCGCCGCGCCGCCCGCCTCGCCGCGGTCCCGCAGGTAGCGGCGGCGCCGCATCGCCTCCTGCCACATCGGCCCCGGCGGCCTGGGCAGCTCGGGCGCCGCCGGCGCGGGAGGAGGCAGCGGCTGCGACAGGGGCGCTCGGCCCGCCTCCCGCGCCCCGCCGCGCAGCCGGCCTCCGCGCAGGGCGGGGCGGGGCCCGCCCGCACCCCGCCGCCCCCCGACGGCCGGGGCGGGAGGGGGCGGCGCGTGTGCGCCGGGCCGCGGGTCGCTGGCGCCCTGCGCCCTTCTCCTCCTCCTCCCCGCGCTCCCCGCCCGCTCCTGCGCGCCGCCCTCCCGCCCTCCCCGCCACCTGGGGGGCCGCCCGCTGCTTCCCCCGCTTTCCGGGGCTGGGAAAGCGGCGAGGGTCTCAGCCTCCTTCCCGGGGTCTCACAGGGCTCGATCCCCGACCTCGGAGAGGGCGGGGGGCGCTCCCACAGCCCGGGCGCGCAGAAGGGCGCACATCCCCCCGCCCCCTGAGTGACCCCAGCGCGGCACACAGCGGGGACCCTCCTCCTCTCACTCTCCTGGGGAGCGCAGGAGGGGACCCGCCCTCGCTGGCCTCCCTGCGGAGGTCGGCACTTTGCCCCTCCTCCCATTCCGCGTGGCGCGGTTGGGGGCCCCGCTCCCCTTTCCATGCTCTCAGAGGCCCGGGTCTTCCCTGCCAGGACGTGTGGGCGCCCTTGTTGAAGAACAGCTCCCAATGCGTAAGGCAAATGCGATGGATGTGGTCCCCCTGCCGGCCCTCAGGTAGCCTCCCTCGCGTGCACCCTGAACTTGAAGCTTAGTACTTTGGAGGTGCCCAGGTGCCAGGTTTCCAGCATGGAGGATCTACGGGGCGCCCTCTGGCTGATTTTCGTCCTCGCAGAGCCCCTGTTCGCCTGGCCAGCTATAGCTGGAAGGCGCGCTGGAGCCTGGCTGGGCTCCCTGCTGGGCGAGGTGGGCTCTGGGATGCGGGATCCCCGCCCTCCTCACCACCTTGGGAGACATGGCGCGGGAGGCCAGGGGTTTGAGAGACCTGGCTGAAGCCGCGCGTGGGCAGACGTGTGCCGAGGAAGCCTCCCCTCCCGGCCCTCGGGAGTCCAGGCCGTTGACCTCAACCTGGAGCCGGAAGGTCTCAGAGAGAACCTCCCGAGGTGCCCATCCTCTGATGGATTCCTCCTGGTCCAGGGTAGTCCAGCCCAAACGCGCCTAAACCCCACCTCTTCCCAAAGCCTTTTCCAAAGTACCCAAGACACAGTGGCCCTTCCCTCTCTGGCCACCAGCAAGGAGCCCAAGGGTCCTTTCATTTGTCCCTGTCAGTACATGGTCAGCCCCAGGACTGGGCTGCCTAAGACCTCAGGAACTCCTGCACCTGCCCACTGCCTGCCCAGGTTGCCTTGTCCCCCTCGCAGGCAGGGAGGTGTATGCAGAGCAGCTAAGTGACCCCTTCACGGAGGTCCCAGACCATGCATGGAGACCCAGACCAGGAGATTTGGGGGAATTTTAAGCCAGGTCACTCCAGGGGGTAAGGGCACCAGGGCGGTTCAGCTGTGCCAACCTCAACAGAAGGGCTTAGGCTGTCCCCCAGGCAGAGGACAGGGGCAGGGCATTCCGGGAGTAAGCTGAGGTCCCGGACTCAGGTAGGACTCCCCCCTCCCCAGGCCTGAGCCTTTTCTCCTGCCAGGGACCTGGGGAGGAGGAGGAGGCAATGGGTGGTCAGGGTCCCCCTGAGCCTCCAGCTGGTGCGAGGGCCCCTCTGGCATGAAGGGTCCTGCAGCCCCAGCAGCAGAATGAAACTCTTTTCTGTTAGTCCTCTTCTCTGCCAAATGCCCCTCACCCTGCCTGAGCTCCTCTGGGACAGAACCCACCCTCACCCTAACCCAGATAATCCAATCTCAGGGTCCCTCGAAGATCCAAACCTCTCATTAGATTCAGTGCTTTCCTTTGGACCAGGAAATGTGACTGACTGTACTGCCAGATTTGAGGTTTTTGGAAGTTCTGAGCACAAGCTTCAGTCGCAGACAGAACTTACAAATACTCTGAGCCCCATCCCCTCTCATGAAACAGGGTTGAGTAGACAGCCGTCAAGTTCCTGTTGTGTGGGTTTTCTTCCCCCCACCCCCACCCCCAATGGGCAGTACTTTCTGGCTTTGGCAGGGTTCTATATTTCCAGTCCTTTCCCGTACTCTTGTTAGGTGCCATCGAGTCAGTATTCGACTCATAGCAACCCTCATAGGGTTTTCAATGGCTGTTTCTGGATTGCCTTGGGAGTGGATTGCCAGGCCCTTCTCCCATTTTTGTGGTGCTGGGAATTGAACCCAGGACCTCAGAGACTGCAAAGCAGTGCTCTACCAACTGAGCTAAATCCTAGCCCTTTCCTGTACTAGCAACATACTATTCTTCATCTCTCCTACTCTTACTTCCTCACTGCTTGTATTGATAAATGTCTGTCTTCAACCACACAAGAAGGAAGAAAAGCAAGCCATGTATGAGAAAAAGCTGTGAGACTCAGGAGGTAAAAGTAAGGGCTTAATTACTTTGTGTGTCTTGCTAGGAAATGGAGTAGTTTTAACATCCAGTGTCTACGCCGCACGTATGTTGTCTGTATATGGTAGAGGAAGTTGTAAGACTTTTAGAAAATTTTGTTAAAATCTGATAGCAGCCGATATAATTGCAGAGACTGCACTGACACTCTGCCCTTGACTCTTAGGAGATTTTTTAAGTACTCAGTCTTTCATTAGTTCATTTAACAAATATTTATTTTATACCTACCATGTGTCAGATGTTCAGGGGGAAAAAATAGAAAGACAAGCACTCTGGAACCCCTAAAGGAGATCCCAATGTCTGTTGAAAAACAGGGCTAAACAAAGCCAACCAGAACAAAACCCAGCGTCCCTCCCCTTTTTTCCTCTTCCCCCTATAATTTAAATAATGCCATCTTAGACAAAGGTCTTAGAAAGCATGTAATACAAAAACCAACGCCATGTCAGGCCTCTCTGAGATTCCGTCGGATTTGTTTTGTTTTGTTTTTGGTGCATATTTTTATGGGTGCCTGTCGACACTTTATGTGCAATACAAAAAAAAGTGAGCTAGTATAATAGTCGTTGTTATTGTATGAGTGTTTTAGACTCAGCAGGAGCAAGGATGCCTTTTCAAAAGTTCACAACAGTTTCTATTTTGAAAGGAGAGGGGGGAGAGGAAGAAGCAATAACCCCTAAGCAGTGTGAAGAGAAATGAAAAATGTCCTTTAGAACAAAGCCAGGAATGTGAAATAGAGACTTGGGCCACTAAAGGGGCCTCCAGGCCTCCTCTAGTTCATTTCTATGCCTTTGGGTAGCAGGTCTGCTATGCAATGGCGAGGCATGGGGAGCACAGGGGCCCCACCGTAAATTCACTCTGTATCAATTTACTTGTGACAAAATGCACCGGGAAGCCAACTGTGGAAGCCTGTAAGTGAGCCTGAGGGAGAAAGACAAAGAAAAACAGTGAACCGGGGGAGCACCTTCTTCCCCTGCATCGCTAGAGGGCAGCCTTTCATCCTGGTAACTCAGTTAACAGCAGGCAGGTCCTCCCAGTGTGTGGCTTGTGTAGTTGGTGCAAGATTCTGCTTTCACTGCCTTGAAGTTCTGAATAACTTTGAACAAGGGACCCTGCATTTCCATGTTGCCCTTGGCCCTGCAAACTAGAAAGCCGGTCCTGCTAGCAAGCTATCCCCAGCAGCATTCCTATCTCCACCTGTGGGCAGAGGCCTGTGAGGTGCTGGCCTAAGGACGAGGACTCTCCTGTCCAGGACGCTAGGCCTCCAATTTCCTCCCAATCAGACTTCTCACGCCCTATGAAACACAGCATCAATTATAAATCTAAGTAATCGCGCCACAGGACAGGTTTATGCATCAATGGGTTTTGCTTTAAAAATAACCCATCTCCTAGTTCTTATTTCAAGTCCACATAGATTAGCTCAGTCAATAAGGATGCTGCTGTGTTCCTCTCAAAGTCTACAGTGCCCTGATTGATTAAATAAAGGCAGGCCAACCAACCATGCGAAGGACAGAAGTGGACATATGCCAACCAACCCAGAAAAATTGGAGAGCGGAGCACAGAGTATTTTCCTGTGTATTCATTTTGCTCTCCGGCAAATACATTATTAAAATTTATATAATAAAGTATGAACAGTATGTAAACAGAGTCATTATCACCATGAAATATGTCTTGTGTACCCAGGTAATATTTACATTTTTACTGAACCACAGTCTAAGAAGACACAATCCGCCCAACCAAAACCAACTCGTGGCTCCTAGAAGTCAAACTAACTCATTCCCCTCAAACTCTTTTACAGTTCAGTTTTCAGAGCATTAGTTAGAAAAAAAAGTGTGTGGGGGAACCTGCAAAAGACAACGCTGAGGTTCATTGGCTTTCCCATTCAGTACCAAATGTTGTCTACGTGCCTTTGAAAGACCCTACTGCCCTGGATAACTTGACGAAATATTTCTCCAATTACAAAATGAGTATATTTCAGAGAATCGTCTTTAAAATCTTACATTAGTTGACTCACTGGGGTTTCGGTCCTTCACATGTGTGAAGGTTTGGATATGTTTCAGAACAGACCTTCACAAAGTTCTGCTGCCATTGAAGAATTTGTTACTAGTACTGTTTCAAAGGGATTTAGCTCAGTTGGTAGAGCACCGCTCTGCAGTCTCTGAGGTCCCGAGTTCGATTCCCAGACTGCAAAAGGGGAGAAGGACGTGGCAACCCACTCCTAAGACAATCCCGAAACAGTCAACCATTGAAAACCCTATGAGGGTCGCTATGAGTCCAATACCGACTCAACGGCATCTAACAACAACAACAACAACAACAACTACTACTACTGTTTCAAAATGCACTGAGATACAGGAATCCTTGCATGAGCGCATGGAGGTGTAAGAATGGGCCCGTGACTAATCAGTTTCCAGCCTGTATACAGCCTTGGGAGACAGATGGATGTCTCTGCTCATGCTTAGAGGTGGATCTGAAAGGCAGATACACCTGCCATGGGGAAGTGTGCTCAGGATTTGCCACCCAGAAAGATGCAGGAAGAGGGGGCTTATGTAGACGCTTCCATGGGCAGTTCAGAGTCCCTGGATTTTCTTTGTGTGTTAGTCACTTTCCATCACTACGGCAAAATACCTGGGAAGCAACTTAAGGAAGGAAGCATATATTTCAGTCCATGGTTTCAGAGGTTTTGGTCCATGATCACCTGGCTTTGTTGCTTCTGGACAGTGGGTGGTGAGGGAGAGGATCATAGCAGGGAGCATGTGGAAGAGCAAAGTGGCTCACAGCAGGGTAGATTCGAGGGAGAAAGTGAGGGAGAGAGAGGGAGAGAGTGAGAGCGAGAGCAAGAGCGAGAGCAAGGCCGGGGGCGGGGGAGGGGGAGGGAGAGAGATATGAATCCACCAATGGATTAATCCTTGGATGAAGTCAGTCCCCTCCTGTTTCACCACTCAGTAGCACTACCAGTTGAGTCCCAGGCCATCAACCCAGGACCCCTTTTGGGGATACTTCATATCCAAACCATAGCAGTGAATGTCCCTTAAAGTAGTTAAAAAATAACCTAGATACACCATAAAATCCAAATTGCTGTGTATAGAGGAACAAGAAATGACCCTCAGTAAAATAAAATGCCGTTCATGGATAATTCTGTCCAATTCCACTCCCTCCATTCGATTAGATAACATAACTGGGTTGGGCCCCACTTCTCTGTGAGTTGGCCATACTGTGGGGGTTTCTGTGCTGCTGTGATGCCGAAAACTCTGCCACTGGTACTGTAGATACCAGCAGAGCCACATGGTGGACAGGTTTCATCTGAGCTTCCAAGTTAAGAAAGACTAGGGAGAATGCCAGAAAATGAGCTCTCAGGTTGGAAGACATTCAAAAGACAACTAGGGTAGAGTTGTCTCCACCAAGTAGAGTCAACCTTAATGGCAGGAGTGGAGTAAAGCCCCGAGGACATCCATTTGCTGATGTGGCATGACTCAAGATGAGAAGAAACTATTGTAAGCATTCATTAATAATTGGAACTTGGAATGTATGTAGTATGAATCGAAGAAAATTAGAAATCATCAAAAGGGAAATGGAGTGCATGCACATCAACATTCTAGGCGTCAGTGAGCTAAGAGGGACTGATATGAGCCATTTTGAATCAGATAATCATATGGTCTACTATGCCGGGAATGAAAACTTAGAAATGGAGTTGTATTTATCATCAAAAACGATATCTCTAGGTCTGTCCTGAAGGACAATGCTGTCAGTGATGCAATAATATCCATTCAACTACAAGGAAGGCCAGGTAATATGAATATGATTCAAATTTACATACCCATCGCTAAACCCACAAATGAAGAAAGGGAAGATATTTACCAACTTCTGCAGTCTGAAATAGATTGAAAATGGAATCAAGATGCACTAATAATTACTGGTGACTGGAATGCAAAAGTTGGAATAAGAACAAGGCTTGTTGTTGTTCAGACATTGAGTCGTCTGACTCATAGCAACCCTTATAGGGTTTTCAGTGGCTGACTGTTTTGGAATTGCCTCAGGAGTGGATTGCCACATCCTTTTCTCATAGAACAAGTCTCAGTAGTTGGAAAATAGGGCCTTAGTGATAGATATGATGCTGGAAATTGCATAATAGAATTTTGTCAAACCAATGACCTTTCATTGCAAATACATTTTTTACCAACATATATGCTGTCTATACTCATAGAGGGAGAAGGACCTGGCAATCCACTCCCAAGGCAATCCTGAAACAGTCTGCCATCGAAAACCCTATGAGGGTCGCTATGAGTCGGATACTGACTTGACAGCACCTAACAACAACAACAACAATACTCATAGAATTCACCAGATGGAATATACAGCAGCCAAGTTGACCAGGTTTGTGGAAAGAGACAATGAAAAAAATCCATATGAGAAGTCAGAACAAGACCAGGTGCTAACTGTGGATCAGACCATCAATTGCTCATATGCAGGTTCAAACCAAAACTGAAGAAAATGAGAACAAGTGTATGAGAGCCAAAGATTGACTTTGTGTATATCCCACCTGAGTTCAGAGACCACCTCAAGAACATGTTTGTTGAGTTAGATGCTAATGGTCAAAGACCAGATGAGTTATGGCATGAGATCAAAGATCTTATTAATGAGGAAGGCAAAAGGTTATTAAAAACAGGGGGGAAAAAAGAAAAGTCCAAATTAAATACCAAAAGAGATTCTGAAACTTGCCCTTGAACATTGAACAGCTAAAGTAAAAGAAAAACATGATGAAGTTAAAGAACTAACCAGAAGATTTCAGAAGGCAGCTCAAGAACACAAAATCAAACATTAGGACATGTAAAGATCTTGAGATAGAAAATCAAAAGGGAAGAGCACACTCTGTTGTTCTCAAGCTTAAGGAATTAAGAAAAAATTCAAACCTCAAGTGGCAATAGTGAAGCCTTCTATAGGAAAAATATTAAGTGATGCAGGAAACATCAAAAGGAAATAGAAAGAATACAGTCATTATACCCACCCACCCCCAATTGGTGTATAACCAACCATTTCAAGAGGTTGCTTATTATCAGGACCCAATGGTCCTGAAACACAAAGTAGAAGCTGCCTTGAAGGAATTGACAAAACACAAGGGTCCAGGAATTGCTGGAATACCAATTGTGGTGTTTCAACAAAGAGATGTAGCACTGGAGGTGCTCACTTGTTTATGCCAACAGATTTGGAAAACAGCTGCCTGGCCAACTGACTCTAAGAGTTCCATGTTTGTGCCTATTTCCAGGGAAGGGGATCCAATCAAATGTGGAAATTATTGAACGATATCATTAATATCTCCTGCAAGTAAAAGTTTGCTAAAGATCATTCAAAAGCAACTGTAGCAGTATGGAGACAAGGACTGCCAGAAAATCTAGCAGAAGTCAGAAGAGGGTGTAGAACTAGGGATGTCTTTGCTGATGTCAGATGGACATTGGCCAAAAGCAGAGAATACCAGAAAAATGTCTACACATGTTTGATTGACTATTACAAGGCATTTGACAATGTGAATGACAACAAATTACGGATTACATTGCGAAAACTAGGAATAACAGAACACTTAATTTTTCTCATGAGGAAACTGTACATGGACCAGAAGGCAGTAAGTCAAACCAAGGAAAAATTATTTGGTCTAAAGTAAAAAAAAAAAAGTGTACATTCAGGTTATATCCTTTCACCTTTAAATCTCTATAATCCAAGAATCTGGACTTTTGGAAGAAGAAATTGGCATCAGGATTGGAGGGAGACTCAGTAATGACTTACATTATGCAGATAATACAACTTTGTTTACTGAAAGTGAAGAGAATTTGAAGCATTTCCTGTTGGAGAGCATAGAACACAGCTCTCAATATGAATTGCACCTCAATATCAAGAAAACAATAATCCTTAAACCTGTGTCACTAAACAACTTCAGGATAAATGGAGAAACAATTGAGGTTGTCCAAGATTTTCCTTTACTTCATTCTATAATCAACACTGACAGAAGCAGCAGCCAAGAAATAAAAAGTCCTCCTTAAAGAAATAAAACCTCCTTAAAGTGTTAAAAAGTACAGATATCACATTGAAGATGAAGGTGTGCCTAACTCATTCCATGATATTTTCAGTCACATCATATGCTTGTGAAAACTAGAAGTCAGATAGGAGAAGAATTGATGCTTTTGAATGATGGTGCTCGAAACAAATGTTGAATATACTATGAACTGCCCAAAGAACCAACAGATCTGGCCTGGAAGAAGTGCAACCAGAGTGCTCCTTGGAAGTAAGGATGGCTACACTGCATCCTATGTATTTTGGACATGGAGTCAAGAGGGACCAATCCCTGGAGAAGGACATCATGTTTAAGTTAGTGGCAGGTCAACAACAACAAAAAAAGGAAGACCCTAAACTAGATGGATTTTCACAGTGGCTGCAACAGTGGACTTAAACATAAAAAAGACCATGTGCTGGCACAGTGTCAAGGTGTGTTTTCTTCTGTTGTACACAGGGTCACTATGAGTCCAACTTGACTCAAGGTCTTCTAACAACAATAAACTGGGCTGAGGTTTAGCTCTGTTAGTAGAGTGCTGCTCTGTGCTCTCTGAGACCCTGGGTTCAATCCCCAGCACTGAAAAATTGGGAGAATGACCTAGCAGCCCACTGCTGAAACAATCCCAAAACAGCTATTGAAAACCCTATGAATAGCAGAGAAGCACTGACGTAGTGCCAGACATGGCGCAGTGTCGGGGCGTGTTTTCTTCTATTGTATATGTGGTCGCTATGAGTTGAACCTGACTTGATTGGACCAGAAGAAACAACAATGGTTTTAAAGCACCCACCCTTTATGATTCATGATTTTATTTCTGAATTTGAAAATGAGTGAAGCTCCATGCTACTATTATTGCACACTGTGTTGTAATAACTGCCAATATTTGGATAATAACTTCCTTAAGGTAGTAAATGTTGTTCTATCCCCAATGTAAACTTTACATCCTTGGACAAGTCATGTAACATCTGAGCTTCCGTTATTTTTTCTTTTTTGGTTTTGTTGGTTTGGTTTTGTGATATTAGGTTCTCACCGTGTGGCCCAGACTGGCTTTGAACGCAAAATCCCCTGCTTCGGGCTCCTCAGTGCTGGGATTACTAGTGGACACCTCCACATCTGGTTTAACTTATATTTATAGTAAGAAAAATGAGCTATTTATTATAAGCTCTTTCAAACAAGTTTATACTCCTCCTCTATGTAAAAAGGTGGATTTTTAGTATGAGGAGAAAAACATAAAATAAAACCTGCACCCAATTATAAAAACATTATTGTTTTGTTGTTAGGTGCTGTTGACTGGAGTCCAACTCATACAGAGTCTGTGTACAACAGATGAAACACTACCTGACACTGTGCCATGCCAGGCATTATTGTCAGTGCGTCTCTGCTATTCATGGGATTTTCAATGGTTGATTGTTTTTTGGGAGTGGATTTCCAGGTCCTTCTTCCAAGCCTACAGCACCTGGTGTTCCCAGGTGATCTCCCGTCAAAGTCTTAACTAGGCCTAACCCTGCTTAGCTTCTAAGGTCTGGTGAGATTGGATGCCAGGGTGGTATGGCTGTAGGCATCACAAAAAAAAAGAAAAGAAAAGAATAATATAAATTGAACTGCCCTAAAAAAGTGTGTTAAATTTTGTAAGTATTTATTAATAAGTACTATTTCCTTTGGCATAAAACAAAACAAAACAAAAAAGGCATTTATCAGCAGTGTGTCAATTTAAGAGACACACACAAATCTTATTTTGATATTAATGCTACCTTTCTTCTCTCACCTGAAGGTTAAATTCAATAAATCCAGAAGATTTTGCTTCTTTTGTTTACTGTTGTGTCTGTATAAACACAAAATTTCAAACACGTAGTAAGTGCTTAGCAAGTTTGTGTTAGATGAATGAATGAATGAGTGAATGAAGGCAACAAGATCCTTTACAAAAGAGAGTACAATTGACAAATAAAGGTAATAGATGGCTCTAATCAGAATGTAAGCTGGGATTTAGCTCAGTTGGCAGAGTGGTGCACTGCAGTCTCTGAGGTCCCGAGTTCAATTCCCAGGACTGCAAAAATGGGAGAAGGATGTGGCAGTCCACTCCCAAGGCAATCCTGAAACAGTCAGCCATTGAAAACCCTTTGAGGGTCACTATGAGTCAGATACTGACTCAACGACACCTAACAACAATCAGAATGTGATTTAGCAGACATGTTTCCAGGCCCTCAAGATGCTCTATTTATGTTTGTTATTGCTACTGTATTAAAGAGTGTTCTCCACCATATCTTTAAAAAATCTTCTTTTTTAAATCCTAAAATGAAAAGATTTTCACGAAAGACTAAACAACTCTTGCAACCAATTCCCCACGAGCAATAGAGCCAGGAGGAAGAGCACAAACGAGGTAAGATCTTGAAGAAATAACATAAGACAAATATGGCCAGGAGAAGAGATTGTCTAGAGAGAGCGCCATTCTTTATCAAGAGAAAATGGCATTCTGCAAGTGAATGGGGTGAGTTCCTAGCAATACATCATGGACAAAACAATTTCAGGCGATGTCAGCGAAGACGCGCAGGATTTATTAAGTGTCCAGTTAAAAGCTCATCTCCCCGCAGGCTGGACCACATTGAACCTGACATAAAGGGGGCAAGGCTAAGAAGGCATCAGTGTCGCGAACGCTCTGCATGGCCCCTGGTTGCCCACCGTGAAGACTGGAATGAGGGAAGGCAGAAGGAAGAGCACAGCTTGGAAGGGGCTGGCTGGAGTTGTTGGATTTTGCTTATTTGTTCTCACTGGCATTTTTGACAAGAGCAGTGTATTTCTACATTTAATTTCCAATGTTATGGTCCACGATCTGAGTTACAGGTTTCTCATCATACATTCAGTGGCTGGGATTTAGCTCAGTTGGTAGAGCACCGCTCTGCAGTCTCTGAGGTCCCGAGTTTGATTTCCAGCACCACAAAAATGGGAGAAGGACGTGGCAACTCACTCCCAAGGCAATCCCGAAACAGTCAGCCATTGAAAACCCTATGAGGGTCGCTATGAGTCAGACATGACTCGACGGCACCTAACAACAACAACAACATCATACATTCAGAAAATGTTGTTCTTAATGGAAGACTTCAGAAAGAAATTCCGGTGTATTTTGAGATTTCACTAGCATAGTGAGTGTTGCATGGGCTGGGATTTAGCTCAGTTGGTAGAGCGCTGCGCTGCAGTCTCTGAGGTCCCGAGTTCAATTCCCAGCATGGCAAAAATGGGAGAAGGACCTGGCAATCCACTTCTAAGGCAATGCTGAAACAGTCGGCCATTGAAAACCCTATGAGGGTCACGATGAGTCGGATACTGACTCGATGGCACCTAACAACAACAACAACAACAGTGAGTGTTGCTGCATGGGATCATTGTGACTGTTCTCCTGACTACCTGATTAGACCTTCCTTTCCAAATGGAGATCCAGTCACAACCTCAGGTCTCTTGCATGGGACCCATCTGAAACTGAGCTCAAAATTGACGTCTACCAGATCTTCCCTCGGCTCCAAGCCCATCTGGAACATAGCTGAGTTACACAGGGGCCGCATCCAGACAACCACGACTCCTGCCAGCTCTACCCAGCCTTTTCTCAACTCTCCCAACTTGCTTCCCCCCTTCTTCTGCCCCTTCTGGTGACTCCTCTGTTTAACCCTGCGAACCTTCCCACCACCTGATTCAGGTTCAGGTGTACTGAACTGCAGGGAGGGGCCCCAGGTCCCTCACACCCACCCTCATCTCTATTTCTAGTTCTATACTCCGACTTCCTCCCTGTGTGCCCATTACACAGACACACTCCCACCCACTTGCTTCCCCTGCCTGGAGCCATTCTCTATATGTGGGGGGTCACCTTCACCTCCCTTTTCCACTCATTCTCAGCACTATAGCTAATGATAGAGTATCCCAATCCCGGCCACTTTCCTAAGATTGCAAGCTATGATTGCCAAATAATATTATTGTTATTGGGAGGCTTAATGAAAAACATTTTGAAAAGACATTTTTTAAAGTAGTGTATTATAAGGATGACTGTTATCCAGGCTTGTTTTGTCATTCATCATCATAACAGCAGGGTAATTTACATCAATATGGACAACAATGTCTAAACATTGGGTTTTCACAAAAGGAATGTTCAAATACATTGTTGTTTGGTGCCTTTGAGTTGGTTTGACTCGTAGGGACCCTCATGGGGTTTTCGATTGTTTTGAGAGTGGACTGCCACATCCTTCTCTCATTTTTGTGGTGCTAGGGATAAAACCTGGGTCCTCAGACAGTGTGGAGCAGCACTCTACCAATTGAGCTAATGACATTTTGATGTAAGACTGGTTAAATGAAAAAAGTACTGTCCCAATAATAAATACTTCAAATGAAGACTCAATTGAGTCTTCCTGAAAGAGATAGAAGCTATTCTCTCCCACACATTAGCCACCTAAAATGAGCTGTCCTCAGCTTCTACTTGAGGTTGAGGTGGCACCTGAGACAGTGGTCAGAGAAGGTTGCTGGTTTCATGTGGCCAATTGCCTTAGATGTTAAATAACCTCGAAATGGGCAGATGCAGTTAATGTGCCAACTCTATCTAGCCAAGATGTATTTACATTGTTACCGGGAAACACGGAAGACGTTTTCATGCTCAGCAGGATAAAGGAATAAAAAGGCAATCATGAACTGAGACACTCATTATTGCATTACAGTCTAATAACTAATGCATGAAAAAGGTTCATCTCCCCTGGGGTGGTAAGGCTGCTCTTGGCTTCTAAATGTATTCTTCCCAGGAGTCAGGAAATGAAGAGCTTATCCAGAAAGGGGAGGAGGAGGAGAAGGAGGGGGACAGAAAAGAAAAAGAGAAAGAAAAAAAGGAAGGAAGGAAGGAAGAAAAGATAGAAAAACAATGAAAAAGAAGGAAAAAAGGAAAATTTGCAGATATTAGTATTAAAATATCTGGATTAAAGCCAGAAAATAGACCTCAAGCTTGCGGGTTGAATAATGTTGGTGCAAATTCCTTTATACTAAGGTGGAAGGAATATACAGAGTCATTACACCAAAGAGAATTGGTAGATGATCAACCATTTCAGGAGATGCTATATGATCAGGAACCAATTGGTATTGATGGAAGTAGAAGTTGCCTTGAAGGAATTGGTAAAACACAGGGGTCCAGGAATTGATGGAATATCAATTGAGATGTTTCAACAAATAGATGCAGCACTGGAGGTGCTCACTTGTCTATGGTAAGAGATTTGGAAAACAGCTACTTGGCCAACTGACTAGAAAGGACACATATTTTTGCATATTCCCAAGAAAGCAGATCTGAATTCAGAAATTATCAAATGATATTATTAATATTACATGCAAGTAAAATTTTGCTGAAGATCATTCAAAGGACACTGCAGTATATTGACAGGGAGCTGCTGGAAAATCAAGCCAGATTCGGAAGAGGCCATTGAACGAGGAACATCATTATTAATGTCAGATGGATATTGGCCAAAAGCAGAGAATACTAGAAAGATGTGTATTTATATTTCATTGATTATGCAAAGGCATTTGACTGTGTGAATCAAAACCAATTATGAATAACATTGTGAAGAATGGGAATACCAGAGCACCTAATTATACTCATGAGGAATCTGTACAGGGACCAGGAGGCAGTCGTTTGATCAGAGCAAGGAAATGATGCAAAGTTTAAAGTCAGGAAAGGTATGCATCATGGCTGTATCCTTTCACTGTACCTCTTCAATCTGTAGGCTGAGTAAATAATCTGAGAAGCTGGACTATGAACACAAATGTGGCATCAAGATTGGAAGTAAAATCATTAACAACCTGCATTATACAGATGACACAACTTTGCATGCTGGAAGTGAAGAAGATTTGAAGCATTTACTGATGAAGATCAAAGAACACAGCCTCCAGTATGGATTGTACCTCAGCATCAAGAAAACAATAATCCTTACAACTGAGTCAGTAAGCAACATCATGATAAATGGAGAAAAGATTGAGGTTGTTGGAGATTTTGTTTCACCTGGTTCTACAATCAACACCCATAGAAGCAACAGTCAAGAAATCAAAAGGCACATTGCATTGGGTACAGCTGTTGCAAATGACCTCTCTAATGTGTTGAAAAGTAAAGATATCACATTGAAGATTAAGGTGCACCTGATTCATGCCATGGTATTTTCAGTTACTTCATATTCTTGTGAAAGCTGGACAGTAAATAAGAGAGATAGGAGAAGAATTGATGCCTTTGAATTATAGTGCTGCAGATGAATATTTAATATACCATGAACTGCCAAAAGAATCAACAGATCCATCCAAGAAGAAGTATAACCAGAGTGCTTCTTGGAAGCGAGGGTAGTTAGACAGCATCTTACATATTTTGGATATATTGTAAGGAGGGACCCATCTCTGGAGAAGGACATCAGGTTTGGGAGAGTGGCAAGTCAACAAAATCATGGAAGACCTTCACCTGGATGGATTGACAAATGGGCTTAAACATTTAAAAAAATCATGTGTATGGCACATTGTCACATAGTGTTTCGTGCTGCCGTACGTAAGGTCACTATGAGTTGGATATAACTCAACGGCACCTAACAACAAGAGCAAGTTTCACTTTAGAGTGTCTGTTCCTAAGAAACATGGTTTGAAGTCTGTATCCACTGCAGTGGGGCACATGCTTTTCTTACCTGGAGGTTAAATTATGTAATCATATTTAATCCCTACCCTTGAAAACATTTGGTACAATTATGTCTATTTTAGACAAAATTTTACAGCTGGAAGTTATAAGTCCCTTCTTCCAACCCTCTATATTGATGGTGTAGAAAAACATCAACCAGCTTTCTTTACTCCTATCAACAGTATTTTATTGGAAAATTTAGGGAATTAATTAGTTATGATATAGGACATTAGGTATTACAAATGTTCGTGCATAAAAGAATCATATTTTGCCAATGACTCATACATTACCTATCAGATGCCTTCTTTAGTTTGGAAGCTCAAAGATGCTTTTCTTTCCTGTTTTGAAGTATTCTTGACCCAAGCAATATTAATATTTTTTTCTTATTTAAGGCCTTATCAGTCAGTGTTTCAGAGAATCAGAGCTAAATGCAACTATAAACAGGAATTTATAAAATCATTTTTGTAGTTGATACTGAGACCGATAATGAGACTCCCTTCAGATCCCAGAGTTCAAGAATGGTCACTGGATTCTAGAAGGAAAATACCCACAGGACTTTGTTAGAAATGCTGAATGACTGTTAGAGCATGTCTTTTGGTCACATACACTGCCACAACCCAGAGCAAGAGGGAACGGGTTCCACTCAGCTCTCTTAATCGAGTGACTTTTGGATGAATAAATCTTCGGGATGTTTCATGTTTTTTGTTAAGTGTTTAAGGGATGATTACTTGTGACTGTTTATCTTGTTTTTGAGGCTTGGGGTTAGGGTCATAAATTCTCAAACAAGAACACTTTGCAGTGTGAGACCTTTAGGGAGAAGGTCACACTGCTTAAGCTGCTGAGACCACTCGATGCTCTGCAGTGTTAATGCTATTCTATTTATTTATCTAGCAGTGCTGGGGTTTAGCTTAGTTTGTACAGTACTGCTGTGTGCTCTCTGAGGCCTTCAGTTTGAGCCCTGCAACTCCCTCCCTAAGCAATCCTAGTCTTTACAAACCCCATGAATGGCAGGGAAGCACTGACATAGTGCAGGGTGGGCATGGCACAGTGTTGGGAAGTGTTTCATTCAGTTGTATGTAGGGTTTCTATGAATTGGACTCAATTCCTATGCATCTAACTACAACAGTAACAATTCATATGTGATCCTAGAATACCATGAGTTTCTTGGTTTTTCTTAACCATTCGGAAGCTTTTCTGTTTCTTCATTGACTGATGATTGATATTCCACCCAGTTCTCAAGATGGATTAGCAGATCAATGGCAGTCCTCTGACTATTCTATTTTAAATAATACCTAATTAGAAAGATAATTCCAACCCTCCTGGAAATAGGTAGGATATAAATTTTAATTCAATGATAGTTACAGGGAGAGAGAAACTCATAATAGTTAAAATATAGCTAATTTTAAAATGATTCATGAGCACATGTGAAATCTAGACTTGTTTATTTGCAAACACACATTTAGTTTGTCCCTGTAGCCATTACCACTGTGGCATCCAATCCTGTCAGATCTCAGAAGCTAAGCAGGGCCTGGTTAGTACTTGGATAGGAGACCGCCTGGAAATACCAGGTGCTGTAGGCTTGGAAGAAGGACCTGGCAACCCACTCCTAAAAAACAGTCAGCCGTTGAAAACCCTATGAATAGCAGAGAAGCACTGACAATAGCGTTTCACCTGTTATACGTAGAGTTGCTATGAGTTGGATACCAACTTGAAGGCACCTAACAACAACAGTATTTTGTTTGGGAACTAAATGTTAGAAATGATGCCAAGAAGCTATGTCCTAGGGACTATGGTGACTGCTGAGGACCCTGAGAGGTAGGGCCACCATGATGTAGTTGGCTATGTAGAGCTTCTTGGGAGAACTTCACCTAGAAATGAGTCACTTCACAGTCCCACTCATCTCCAGGGCCACTCAGGTATGTGGGGAACCTTATTGCTTTGCACTCCTATACATGCTTTGAGCTTTGTCCAAGGCCCCATCCCCACTGCCTGGGGAGGAAAGAGAGTTCGTGGAGTGTCCGCCATGAGCCCAACTCTGTAACCAAGCAGCCCCTCTGGGTAACTCTCCAGCACCATGTGCTAACACGCAACAGCCCCAGCCCCCTTTCACAGTCAGCCTGCCTTTCCCAGGCTTCACCGAAGCGGCACCATGAGTGAGAAAGGAAAGGTAAATCATGCAAGAGGGAAAAGGGGATTCACATCAGTTATCCTCACCTCTGTTTGCTGTCCTCCAAGCTGTACCGGCCCTGGTCATTCCATTGCATTGCCATGGAAGGTATAACTCAGGGCCACCCTAGTCAGGGTTCAGTAGCACTCTGGGCTGACCAGGACTCGTTTCAACTCTGATTGTTTGTTTTCCATGATGGCTGGCCTGGGTGACTTTGCCTGGGATCCAGGTAGACCCAAGCGAGGCCAGCTCTCACCTCAGCTCTCTACAGGGCCTCCGACATTCAGAAGCATGAAAGGGATTGTGGGTCCTGTTCAAGCCATGTCATTGGGTGGGCATGGGGATAGTGCACATTACCTTCTCTCCTCTGGCCTACCTGCTCAGCGCAGCTGCCAACACTCTGATATGGACACCCTTTGGGAGCAAGGAAATAAACGCATACCCTGATGGCGGTAACTGTGTACCAGCTGTTGAATGTCTTGACTACCACATCAGTCCTAAACCTTTCCAACATCTGCCTTCTACCCTAGAGGAGCTAACAAAGCACAGATCGCCCCCTTGCCTCCCTCAGGTTCTCTTTCCTTCTTTGCTGTTTACTACCCAGTTTTGGCCTTTCAACCTTCCGTTCTTCACATGCTCCTTGGAATTCAATGCTAGTCTTAGGCCTGAGCCCCAATGTCTACTTTCCAATAAGCTAAAAGGGAGGGCGTCATTAGGAATGCTTTTAGCTGCAAGGGAGAGGACTCCTATTTATCCATGACATGATAATCTACACAATTACTTTACTCCACAGAAAGCCTGGAGGTAGGTGGTAGCTCCATGATGTCCTGAATTCCTGGGGCCATTGACCCTTTGCGGTGCCTTCCTGGGCATCCTGACTACTCTTCCCTAAGCTTGTCATCTCCTGGGCAAAAGTAAACGACTGCCGCTATACGTGTCACCTACTCTCAGGGCAGGACACAGAAAATGAAGGACCCTGGCAAAAAAGGTCCTTGTCTCTGGGACTTCCCTCCTTTATTAATTGGGAAATCCATCTCCTTTATGTACAGAAGAATTCTCCCTACAGTGAGCAGGACCACCTACCTACCCACCTACCTCTCTTCAGACCAATCGCCAGAACTGCAGTGAAATCACCATAATGGCCAAGGCCATTGACATTCACTCCCTGAAGGCCCCCTTTCCAGAACATGTGCTGAGCAGATGCCCAAACAAAATTAATGCTGGTTGAGTTAGGAAGAAGAGGAAAATGTTGGTTGAATTGGCAAGCTGCTGTGTCCAGAGGATATGGAGGAGGATATGGAGAAATTCATAACAGCACTTCTCTCCTAACAAAGCTTTTCACCTACAGCCATTGACTTAGTAGAGAAGTCAAAGTTAATATTAAGAGTAAAAATTAATCAATATTCTCCTCTCCTCTCCTGGGGATCCAATGGCACATAATTTAGGGGGACAATAAAAATATCTTGATTTATTATGTATAACACTAAAGAGGATTTTTTTGAAAAATTTGTGGTCCCCATCCTTTAGTCAGATGAGGGATATATAGTAGGAACTGGTCCTGGGTGCCGAAATAATACATGAAAGCAATTTATATGAGAATCTTCACTAGGATAAAATTAAAAGCAAAACATTTAAATTAAGGAAAGACATATTTTGGCTGAACAGAAGGCAGAATTTTTCCCACACTGCAAGTTACTAAAAATGCAATGGATTATAAAGCAAATTGGTAATTTTGAAAAGTAAGATCTGTGATAAGTAGCTATAGATTAGGCAAGATGATTTCTGATTCTCTGATTCTAGTATTTCAATACAATTGAACCAAAACCTGAGGAGATGGGCACTCATTAAAAAGGCCAAACAATAAGCAACCCCATGGTTTCCTATGGTGGTGCTATTTGTGTTAAAATTCCCAATATGGTACCATGAATTAAATGTGCTCTTATACTTCAGAATACAGAACAGTGAACTGACAGCATGTCTAGTTTTATGGCCACTTATTCTTAGAAAATTCACACTTGGTAAATGTCTAACCCTCGGCATATGCTTTTGCCTGCCAGCAGAGCTTCACATATTTTCATGAAGTCTGTCCATTATACAGATCTAAAGTGTATCACATTGTAAAAATGCTTCAAAAGTAAATGGTCTTCAATCCTCTAAAAGACTATTTTTAGAAAATGCAAACAATCTATCTTAACCTTAGAGTTTACATTAAAGAATCTGTTTGGGATTTTTTAAATGCACCCCATAACTAGGGTCCCTCATACTAGCATGAGGGACTGACCTTTAGCTGACCCCAGGGCCACATTCCACTCACTCACTCCTAACCCTCCCATTGAGTGCAATGGATCCTGACAGCCTGACCAGCCTCAACTACCTCAAAATATCATTGAATTGGTTTTAATTGAATGAAATAATTTACTTCAAGTTTTTGCATATGTTTCAAAGAAAATAAAATTATTTCATTCAATTAAAACCAATTCAATGATATTTTGAGCTGCCTAATAGGAAAGTTTGTTTGTACCTAGAAATTAGATATTTTTCTGTTGGCAACTTGCCTTAGGCATCTAACCATTACTTTCATAATTTCATAATTTTATTTCCCAGCATAAAAATAGTCAAGGCCAATATCATCATTGATTAGAATTATTGTTACCTGGATACCAAATTTCTCTATAAGGGTTAATCATAACAAACTTTTTAAAAATTGGCATTACTATTGAATCTAGTAATTTTAAAAATATATATATACTTTAAATTTGTATTTAAGTTTGCTATAACTATCTGCTTAGTATCTCCTATTGCGTGGACTTGTAAAATGAGAAAAATTGACTTATATATGTTTGAATTGTGTGTGTGTGTGTGTGTGTGTGTGTGTGTGTGTGTGTGTGTGTGTGTATTTTTTGAGATGGAGTCTTAATGTTCTGTCTAGGCTGGTCTGGAACCTCGGGGTTCAAGTGACACTCCTGACTCAGCCTCCCCAGTAGCTGGGACAGGTACATGCCACCATGCCAGGCTAGAATGACATTGTAAAATAGTTGTCTAAAAGCTCTGCCCTCTGTGAGGGAAGAGTGGCTATGTGGGAACAAGAGTGTTCATATAATAACAAGGACCTTTAGATATAGATGTAAGTGTGCATGCACAAGCATAGGTACACACACACACACACACACACACAGACAAACACACACACCCTTATCCATTAGATCATGCTGGAGCATAACCAATATGGGATGGAGACTTAGCACTTTACAGAAGGAAACGGCACCAGGTAAACCTACGTGTGTCCAATATAAGAACTCTCCATCATGTGTAGGGCTGGCATTTAGCTCAGTTGGTAGAGTGCTGCTCTGCTGTCTCTGGGGTCTCAAGTTCGATTCCCAGCACTGCCAAAACGTGAGAACGATGTGGCAACCCACTCACAAGGCAATCCCGAAATAATCTGCCATTGAAAACCCTACAAGGGTGGCTATGAGTTGGACACAACTCGACGGCACCTAACAACAACAACAACCACCACCATAGTGTGTGCTTTGTTGCATAGAGGTCAAAGGGAAAGCCCCATTTTACTGACTGGAGGTGTCAGGAAATGAGTGTGGGGTTGCTAGGGAAAGGACGAGGACACCACAATTTGAAAATCGCTAGATCTTAGTGTAAAATTCCTTGAGTGCTTGATTGAACTATTGTCTGCCCATGTATGGAGGCAGTAGAAAGGGGGATCTGAAAAGATGAAGGAGCTGAGCAGAGAATTTACCTGCTACTTATCTCAGGAAGGGCTGGACATTAGCTTAGTTGGTAGAGTGCTGCTCTGCAGTCTCTGAGGCCCTCCGTTCAATCCCCAGCACCGCCAAAACAAGAGAAGAACCCAGCAGCCCACTGGTCATTGAAAACCCTACGAACAGCAAAGAAGCACTGGCATAGTGCAGGGCATGACACAGTGCCCAGGAGTGTTTCATTCTTTTTTATATAGGGTTGCTATGAGTCAGACCTGACTCAAGAGCACCTAACAACAACAACAACAACAACAACAACAACAGTTATCTCAGGAGAAAGAAAGTTTAGAGTTTGAATCTCACCAAAGTAAAAGGACTTGGGTAAATATGTCAAGCATTATTGAATTAACAATAGGGCAACTTCTTGTGAGTAAAACTGTATCCTAAGTCTAAGGAATCTCTTATGACTAAAGTAAAAGCTGAAATCACCTTCTGAAATAAAAATCAGCACATATAGAAGACCATACAATGCACATTTTCTAGAATGTACCACATACAAATTTCAGTATAAATTTAACAATTACTAGAGTTCAAAGAAACAAAAAAATGTGACCACGATGCGAGAAAAGGCAGCCAATCAAAATTGGCACCGATATTACCCTATGTTCTATTTAGCAGACGAGGAATTCAAGTCGCCGCCATAGAAACTATCCATGACTTAAAGGAGAAGGAGGCCATGATGAGTAAAGGGCTGGGAATTCTGAGCAAGAAACAGAAATTTTGAGGAAGAATCAAATGGAAATCCCAGAACTAAAACGTAAAGTATCTGAAAAAACCTTGACTGAATGGAATTAATAGCATATTGGAAATGGAAGAAAAAAGATCACTTAACTTAAAATAGGACGGTAGAACCACCTGTAATCCCAGCAACTCAGGAAGCAGAGGCTGGAGAATCAGTTTGAGGCTGAAGACAGCCTGCATAACTTAGTGAGACCCTGTCTAAAGATGAAAAGTTCAAATGAGGTTGGGGATGCAGCTCAGTAGTGGAGTGCTTGTTAAGTATTTCCAAAGTCCTGAGTTCAACCCACCAGTACCACAGTAAATAAATAAATAAATAAATGAATAAACAAGTAAAATAGAAAATAAAATAGGGTAAACTGTAATAAATAAAATAAATAGAAAATAAAATAATATAAACTGTAACAGAAGAACATTTCAAAACTGAATGAGCATAACTAACGTGGGAAATACTGTCACAATGTCTAATATGTATGTCATTGAAGTATCAGAACAGAAAAAGAATGGACAGAAAACATAGTTAAAGAAAATAATGGCCTGAAATTTCCCATATTTGGTGGAAAACTTCAACTTAAACATTCAAGAAACTTAACAAATCTAAAGCGGGTTAAATACAAAGAAAACCACATGCAAGCACATTTTAATTAAGAGACAAAGTCTTGAAAACACTCAGATTTAAATATACACACATATGCATGCTCACACACACACACAGAAACATAACTTAAAATTCCATATCAAGCAAACCGTTTACTTGAAATACTTTTCAAATAAACAAAATCTGAATTAACTAATTGCTAGTAGAACTTCACTATTAAAAATAACAATGGAAGTTTTTCAAGCTGAAAGAAAATAATATCAGAAGGAAATGTAAATCTATAGCAAAGAACATAAAATATGAGTAAAGGTAAATAACTATTATTTTCTTCTTTTTACTTATCTAACTCTACATGTTTAAAGCACAACTGATTACATTGTAAAGTTGAGTTTATAGCAAGCACTTTATAAAGTTATGACAACAACAAAAATAAATGGGTATAGTAAATACCAAAAATAACAAAAATACTTGAGTAGATCAAATTATACTGTGGAAGTCTTTACATTCTATGTGAAGTAATATTTAATAGGTTTAAGTAGGCAGTGATAGATCAACAATGCATACTTTAATGCCAAGATAACCCCTATAATAGATATAATACAAAAGTAAAAAATAAAATTTAATTTTTTCTTTCCATTTAGTTTATTTACGCTGTACTATCTTTAATTCAGTAAATTAAAAAATAAAAATAACCAAATAGTGTTATAAAACTTAATAGAAATGTTGAACAGGAAATCTAATAGCAATAACACAAAAGGAGATAAGAAGAAAGGAAAACAAATAAAAACCAGATGAGATAAAAAGAAAATTGTAAAATGGTAGAACTGTGATCAACAATATGAATAATATAACATTCCGTTCATGAGGAAAGCAAAAAATTACTTAAAGCAAAGAAAAAGACCAAATTACATGTCAAAAGAGACTCTGAAACTTGCTCTTGAATGTTGAGCAGCTAAAGTGAAAGGAAGTTAATGATGAAGTTAAGGAAATAAGCAGAAGATTTCAAAGGGCAGCTGGAGCACAGAAAACATCAAAAGACAATGGAAAGAATACACAGTCATTACATCAAAAAGAATTGGTGGATTACTAACCTATTCAAGAGGTTGCATATGATCAGCAATGAATAGTACAGAAGGAAGAAGTGGAAGCTGCCTTGAGGGAATTGGCAAAACACAAGGCTCCAGGAATTGATAGAATACCAACTGAGATGTTTCAACAAACAGATGTAACAATGGAGGTGCCCTTTTGCTTATACCAAGAGATTTGGAAAATAGCTACTTGGCCAGCTGACTGCAAGAGATCCATTGTTGTGCCTATTTCCAAAAAAGGAGATCCAACCAAATGCAGAAATTAGCAAACGATATCATTAATATCTCATACAAGTAAAATTTTGCTAAAGATCATTGTGAAGTGACTGCAGCATTATATTCACAGGGAACTGCTGGAAAATCAAGCCGGCTTCAGAAGAGGGCATGGAAGTGATGTCAGATGGATATTAGCCAAAAGCACAGAATATCAGAAAGATGTGTATTTATGTTTTCTTTTCACTATGCAAAGGCATTTGACTCTCTGGATCACAACAAATGGTGGATTACATTGCAAAGAATGGGAATACCAGAACACTTGATTGTCCTCATGCGGAAACTATACATGGACCAGGAGGTTGTCATACAAACTGAGGAAATCACTGCTTGATTTAAAGAAAGGTATGTGTCAGGGCTGTATCCTTTCACCATACCTCTTCAATCTCTACGCTGAGCAAATAATCCAAGAAGCTGGACTATATGAAAAAGAATGTGGCAACAGGATTGGAGGACGACTCATTAACAACCCGCCTGATGCAGATGACAACTTTCTTTCCTGAAACTAAACAGAATTTGAAACATTTACTGATGAAGAGAGATCAAAGAACGCAGCCTTCAGTATAGAATGGGCCTCAACATTAAGACAACCATTTACTTTTGAAGCATTTTTACAATGTAATACACTTTAGATCTGTATAATGGACAGACTTCATGAAAATATGTCAAGCTCTGCTGGCAGGCAAAAGCATATGCCGAGGGTTAGACTTTTACCAAGTGTGAATTTTCTAAGAATAAGTGGCCATAAAACTAGACATGATGTCAGTTCACTGTTCTGTATTCTGAAGTATAAGAGCACATTCAATTCATGGTACCATATTGGGAATTTTAACACAAATAGCACCACCATAGGAAACCATGGGGTTACTTATTGTTTGGCCTTTTTAATGAGTGCCCATCTCCTCAGGTTTTGGTTCAATTGTATTGAAATACTAGAATCAGAGAATCAGAAATCATCTTGCCTAATCTATAGCTACTTATCACAAAGCAACATCATGATAAATGGAGAAAAAATTGAGGTTGTCCAAAATTTTGCTTTACTTGGTTCTACAATCAACACCCATGGAAAGAGCAGTCAAGAAATCAAAGGACACACTGCACTGGGAAAAGATGTTGCAAAAGACTTTTTTAAAGTGTCGAAATGTAAAGATATCACATTGAAGGCAAAGGTGTGCCTGACTCATGCCATGGTATTTTCAGTTGCATCATATGCTTGTGAAAGCTGGACAGTGAATAAGGGAGATAGGAGAAGAACTGATGCTTTTGAATTATGGTGCTAGAGATGAATATTGAATATAACGTGGACTACCAAAAGAACCAACAGATCCATCCTAGAAGAAGTGCAACCAGAGTGCTCCTTAGAAGCAAGGATGGCTAGTCTGCATCTGAAAAATTTTGGACATGTAGTCAGGAGAGACTAATCCCTAGAGAACATGATGTTTGGGAGAGTTGTGGGTCAACAAGAAAAAGGAAAACCCTCAACTAGATTGACACAATTTCTGCAACAGTGGGCTTAAACATAAAAAAGATTGTGTGCATGTCACAGTGTCAGGGATTGTTTGCTCTTTTATATATAGGGTTGCTATGAGTCAACCCATACTCAATGATGCTCAAGGACAACAACAAACATTTCAACTAAACAGCAGAAATTAGAAGACCAGATAATAAAGCAACATCCAGAAGTGTGTGTGCAGAACAAAAAAATTCACTTTAAATATGAAGTTGAAGATGAGGAAATACATAAAGATGGAGGAAAGATAGACCATATAAAAGTAAGAATAAGGGAGCTGGTGGAATTATATCAATATCAGATAAAACATAGTCAAGATTAGTAGTATTAAGAGATAATAAGGAATTTTTTAAATATTTAAAGTCTCATTTAGTCAGGAACACATAACAATTCTCTGAAAAATTATCTAAGAACAATGTTAGTCCATTTTCCATTACTATAATAAAATACCTGAGTCAGGATATTTTATATTTAGCTCAGAGTTTTGAAGGATGGCTGAAAGTCCAAACAGCATATCACTGGCTCTGGCAAGGGTGCCCTTGATTACATCACATCATGATGTAGGACTTTGCAATGGCAAGAGTGCATGAGAAAAGAGAGAGAGAGACCATAGGTTTAGATAGTAAGTCATTGTTGTTGTTGTTAGGTGCTGTCAAGTCATGTCCGACTCATAGTGACTCTTATAGGATTTTCAGTGGCTGATATTTTGGGGGGAGAGATTGCCTTGAGAGTGGATTGCCATGTTCTTCTCGCATTTTTGTGGTGCTGGGAATTGAACTCAGGACCTGAGAGGCTGCAGAGCGGTGCTCTACCAACTGAGCTAAATCCCAGCCCCCAGTAAGTCATAGTAGAGGGAAAAGCCAGACTTGACCTTTTATACCACTTGTAAGAATTAACCAGGGTCCTAGGAGAAGTACATCAATTTCTTCAGAGAACAGACCCCTTGGTGACCTAATAGCTCTCATTAGGCACCTCCTCTTACAGGTTCTACCATGGATTACCATCGCCACAGTGAAGACCAAACTTCTCACACATGAGTTCTTGGGGGACAGAGCACACCTGAACTATAGCCTGGGTTGCATCCTAATTGCAGAAGGTAATGCTATAGATAAGCTAAAGGAAAACTGTGGAGCGTCCGTTTAGTACTTTGAATAGCAATGATTATTTACTTATATTTGTGGTACTGGCGGTTGAACCCAGGGCCTATTGCTTGCAAGTTCTGCAAGCACAGGACCACTAAGCTGCACCCTCAGCCCATTTTATTTTTTGACTTTTTGAGACAGGGTCTTGCTAAGTTCTATAGACCACCTCTGGTCTCAAACTTGCAATGCTCCTGCCTCTGCCTCCTGGCAACGATTGTTTTAACCCACTAGAGCATTCAGTATAAAAGCAAAACATAAATAAACTGGATGTCTATTTCTAAAATTCTGTCATCAATAATCACTAAAGCAATGACAAAGCAGAGCACTGAATGGCAGAAAGTATTCAAAACATGTACCTTGGCAAAGGTTTTGGACCCAGAATTAACAAGTGATTCTTATACTCAGTTAAAAGAAGAAAGTAATTCAATGGAAAGTGGGTGAAAAAGTTAAGTACATGTTTCACAAAGAAAATACAAAAATGGCCAACAAACACATGAAAAGATGCCCAATATCGTAACTCATAGGTTAAACCAAAATAGCATTTCACATCACTTCAGCAGTGAAAATCAAAGAGACCCACAATGCCAAATGTTGAAGTGGTAATCAAGCAACTCAAGCACTCATATGTACAAAATGCTACTGTGGGAAACAGTTTGGCAGTTGTGATCATTTAAACTTATACTGACTCTATGTTCCAGAAGAACAGGGCTGGGATTGAGCTCAGTTGGTAGAGCCCTGCCCTGCAGTCTCTGAGGTCCCAAGTTCAATTCCCAGCACTGCAAAAATGGGAGAAGGACGTGGCAATCCACTCCCAAGGCAATCCTGAAACAGTCAGCCACTGAAAACCCTATGAGGGTCACTATGAGTCGGATACCAACTCAATGGCACCTAACAACAACAACAACATGTTCCAGAAACCCCACAGTTAGGTATTTACAAAAGGAGAACATAAATACAACAACAACAGAAAAATCCCCAGCAAGAAAGTTTATAGTGGCTCTTCCCATGCCAATCAAAGCTGGAAAAGATACGCATGCCCATCAACAGGAAATTTAATAAGGAAGTTATGAGTATTTATATGATGGAGTATTCTTCACTAATTAAAAAAATGAACCATTGATTCAAACAACCACATGAATGAAGCTCACGGACCATCAGAAAAACAAGCTACATACAAAAAGAGTGCATCCTGCAGGATTCTTCTTACCAAAATTCAAGGATAGATTAAAATCTATCCTTGCCAAACTTATCTATCAAAATCTATCTAGCCAAACCGGTGGTTGCTCAAGGCAGAGGAGGATTACCTAGAAGCGGGTATATTGAGATTTTGGGCGTGATACAAATTTTCTCTATCATGATTGGTTTGTACATTGAACTATCCTCAATGGATCTCACACTTAACATCTGTATGAGACAAAAAAAATCATAAGAAGTATTTTGTAGGTTTGAATATTTACATAGAAAAAATTCAAATAAAATTATGCTGAAAACAAAAAAAAAGCAAATATGCTTAATATATGATTTGAAGGAGTGCTAAATTTTGCAATACTATTAAACAGTTACATCTTAGAGATATGCTCATTTCAAAATTTCTAAGAATATGTTCTTTTCCTATATTTCTGTGTTAGCTTGTGCATCACTGTGGCAAAAATCTTGATAGGAGCAACTAATGAGAGGAAAGATTTATTAGGCTTCACCGTTTAGAGGGTTTCAGTCTGTGGAGGCAGGAAGTCATGGCAGCAGGGCAGGCATGGTGGTGGAGCCAAGGGGAGACGTCTGTGGCAGAGGATGTCTTCACAACATGGCTATCAAGAACAGGGAGAAATGACTGGAACAGGGGTCCAAGTAAAACTTCCAAAGATCGTTCCCCAAAGAACGCCTTTAGCAAAGCTAGGTCCCACCTCCCAAGGTATTGTAGCTTTCCAGAACAGCACCACCCCCTAGGGGCCAGCCTTTCAACCACGTGACATTTTGGAGGCATTTCAGATGTAACCCATAACAATTTCATGAGTATTTCTATTTTGAGAATGGTGCTCTATGATGTTTTAACTTCTGATTGGAAACCCTTGCCTAAAATCAAGTTATAGTTGTTGTTAGGTGCTGTCGAGTCAGCTCCAACTCAAAGTGACCCTATGTACAACAGAACAAAACACTCCCAGACACTGTGCCATGCCTAGCACTATGCCAGTGCTTTTCTGTTATTCACAGGGTTTTCGATGATGGCTGATTGTTTGGGGGATTGTTTTGGGAGTGGCTGTCAGGTCCTTCTCCCACCAAGTTATAGTAGAGCAGGAAAATAATACTAAAACCTCATTCATTCCACAAACATTTAGATGAATGTTGTGGCGCACACCCATAATCTTAGCGCTCAGGAGTCTGAAGCAGGGTGGTAGTGAGTTCAAGGGCGGCCGGGTCTACATAGTGATAATTTGTTTCAAAACGAACAACCACAGCAACCAGGAATGCCAAAAACGCATACATATTTTAAGAGACATGATCTATGTATTACTTTTCAAAGTCGAATTGAACCACTGTAGCAACGTGTAGTCTGCCATTCTGGATTATTCTACTATCACATTAGAACAAGCACAGGATGCATTTTTAAAACAGCAAAATGGAAAGTTTTTCTCTCAAGATGTGTATACATTTTTGGCACCCTGTATACAATGCTCAACTTAATATACAGCATATAAAAATAAAAATAAAGTGCTGTTTCTTATGGGTGTCAAAGTAACTGGAACAACATTGTAGGAGATATCAAGCTGGTCTTCAAAAATGAAATAGCAACCATGTGGTGAGAAAGCTCATATCCCATTAAATATTCATTCAGTAAGTCTCATCTGAAAGTAAGGAACTTAGCTGATCCAGGTTAGAGTCCAAAGTATACATTATTCCAAGGCTTCAAATGTACCAAAAAATGGGTTCAGGATCATGTGTGGGTTCAATATGTTAAAATTTAGAAGGCTTGGGTTTGCTTCGGATTTGGGCTTAAATCCTAGCCTGAATCCGGAACTTGTTCTGGATCAAGCATATTTTGACTTTTCCAAACTTGAACTCAAACTCAGTGAAAAATTGGGTTAAGGTTCAGCTTTTAAATGTAATTTACTTGTATTATTTCCTATTTTATTATACATAAAAATAAAAAAAATAGTCATCTATCTACATATAGGATTAAAATTTTAAATCTAAACACAAACCCTCTACATTTTAACATCTTGAACCCACAACAGAACCTAAACCCAAGATTTTGCACGTTTGAAGGCCTGTATTATTCACCTAAAGAACTTATATGTCTCTATACAGCAAGTGTTTAACTCGAGCCCTTAAACTCCAACGTCAATGGATTACGGCTCTCACTTTCTGGCCTGCTCTTTCCATCCTGTTCCTCCCCTCTTGGTTCACTGAGGCCACCGTCCAGAACCACACAGACCTGAGCGTGGGCTCTCTTCTTTCCAGAGCTTCTCTTTCTCCTGGAGGGGAAGCCGGGAGACCCCGGATGGGGGAACACACTTCATGTAAACCTCAGACAACAGCTCCATCCAAAGCCCACAGGCTTCTCTTTCCTGAGCACACGGAGCACCCACCCCACCTGGAAGGCCCTCAGGTTCCCCTGATGCCACCAGTTCTCTAGCAGAATGCCAGGTGAACATTGGCCAACTGGATTGCTTCTCTGGGGCTGGCCATTCGTGACTCTGCTCCGGGAGACTCGCCCATGGTCTGGTTCTCCTCTGCTCCCTCTTGGGGGAGGGACAGCAGGCAGTGTTTCTTTCAGATAGTTCTTTGGTGGTCATTTTCACTGGAGACCTCTCACACGCAGGCACGTAGTAGCATCGGGGTTCATTTGCTCACCCCATATCTTGTGCTGTGATTGATTTTGTGCATATGTGCGCAGGCATTAGATAACGTTCACCCAAATCACACGGGAAATTTATCCATTACTTTTTGTTGGGGATTTTTAAAATGTACCCTGTGAGTAGGATCCCTCAGACTAGCCTGAGGGACTGACCTCTAGGTGACCCAAGGCCACATTCTACTCACTCACTCCTACCCCTCCCATCGAGTGAGCAAAGATGGCCCCTGACCATCCTGACCCTGTCCCAACCACCTGTACTTTGATTAGCTACCCCTAGACTCCTGATTGGCTCCTAAGGTACCCTACCTGATTGGACCCTTACCCACCTTACTCACCAATCCCCATTGCACCCCAAAATCACCCCATTTAAATAACTGCCCCTACCTGATAGGTATGACAGGTAAACTGTCATACCTGCCAGGAATGCACCCTGATTGGCTGCCCCCAGTACACACCCCCCTCCAGGAGCCTATATAAACAGGCTCCTGGACCACCTGTACCCTTCACCTTTCACTGTCCTCCAACTGCTGTCCAGATCCCATCACCTTGATCCAGCGCTCCCCAATCCTGTGGAAGACCATCTAGCAAGCCGATGAGTCAAGACCAGGGGCCCCAAAGCACCAAAGACTACAAGCAACTCACGAAGAGCCTCCCAATTCCTCCCACCCTTGGGAAAGAGGGAGGCAGAGAAGGCAAGGTGCAAGAGTCAAGACCACTGGACCTCCAGCCCAGCGGAACATCTGTTAGTTGCTGCTGTAGCTTTAAGAGCAGAGCTGGACCATCAGACAGCCTGCAGCATTCTGTGCTGTAGGCTTTGAGCTAGAACTTGCCTGGGGCTGCTTGCTGGTTGCCCCTCACTTGGGGAGCAACCTGATAAATGTTCCCTCTCCTGTTTCCCTCAGGTCTCCCACGGTCCTTCTTTGGCGCCTCCGGCCAACACACCAACCTGGTTCAGTGGGTCCCCGATACCCACTCTGCTGGGGCAAGGCTTTGACCCTGGCTGGGCCTGAGCTGAACCCCAACAACTTTTGTCTTCGCTGGATATAATTTGTTATATTGACAGGACTCTGACATTTGAAAGACTAAGCAATCGATTTTACAGTGCAATGGCGACAGGACAAGGTTTCAGCAACATTTTCCAAGTCATTTGAGTGTGTACATACTGTCTATTATAAACCCCTCAGCTCACTTTGAGCTCTTTTGAGACCTCCGAGTTGAGCATATGCCCCTTGAACACTAAAATGATCACAATGATTCTTCCTGGAGTGGGGTGTCTGGCTTTGCGATTCAATTTAGGAAAAGCATAGAGAACCTAGAGAGTCCAATTAAAGCCATAAAACCAACATACTATTGGAAAATGGACTGTATCTCTTTGAATGCAAACCATCACTAATTGTGCACTCACTTACATTTGTCCTTTCTTACTGTCTCTTTTATGGCAAAGATAATACGTATTTGAGAAAGTTGTCTGCAGTAATTAAAATCAGAAGTTATAACGGTATTTAAAATGGAACCCATAAAACTGGACCTTTCTTATTAGCACTTTGCTCTGAATAATGGAACCTCTGGCTGGGCATAATTCCAACTGTGGGTCATCATGTACTCCATGTGCCTTCGAGAAATTAGTAATTGGCAGTGTGGTGGTAGAGCTTAGCCATGACTTACTTATTGACTAATATCAGCCCTGGAATGATGGAAAAATGATGCCATACATATAAATACACACACACACAAACACACACACACACACACATACACACACACACACACACACACACATATATATATATATATATTTTTTTTCAGTAACTGGGGGTTGAACAAAGGGCCTTACACATACTGTACATCCTTTGTAAGTTCTCCACTGCTGGGTTTTACACCAGCTCAATTTTTATTTTTTTCTTGTGACAGGGTCTCTCTAAGTTACACAGGCTGCCTCCGGCCTTGGACGTGTGATCCTCCTGCCTCTACCTCCTGCGTCACTGAGATGATGGGCCTGAGTCACCATGCCCGGCTGTGATTCATTCTATTTGTATTGACTGTTGCCGGTGGGTAAAGGAGATGCTGGGAAATGGAGTGAGATACGTTGGCTCTCCAGGCAGGCAGATGTGGCATTCAGCTGGTCATTCCAGTCCATGAAACATTGTCATGAGTGAACAGTAGTTGGGTAGGTTTTCTGCAAGATATTCGAGTGGTGCCCCTTCCTCACAGAACTAAACTGTGGCTTTCTTGCTTAAATAGAGCAAGGCCATCATTTTTGTGCCTAAAGTATGTGGAGTTGGCGTTTCCTCAGAAGATCTGAGTACAAGCAGAATATAAACGTTAGGTGGTCTGCAGCCACAGCACCCTGACATCTGATCCCATCTGATCTCAGAAGCTAAGCAGGGTCAACCTGGTTAGTCCCTGGATGGGAGCCTGCCTGGGAATATCGAGTGCTGTAGGCTCGGGAGAAAGACCTGGCAACCCACTCCCAAAAATCAATCCACCATTGAAAACCCTATGAATAGCAGAGAAGCACTGACAATAGTGTTTCCCCTGTTGTACGTTTGGTCCCTATGAGTTGGATACTGACTCAATGGCACCTAACAACAACAATAACAACAACAACAACAACAACAACAACAACAACAACAGTTAAGGCCAAGGTGGGACCTGCACTTAGGCTGGACTGTGACTGTGCAATGTCCTCATCTCTCTGGACATTAGTTGTGGACGGATGAGTTTGCTTATCCCACCTACCATTATGAAGACAACAGAAGGTCGTGTGAACACAGGCGTCTAGCAGGAGCTACTGGGCCAACAATAGTTGGTGGTTTGTTGGCCTGACCTCCTCTCCTGCCTCTTCTTACCAGAGGAGTTGTTGTTGTTGTTAGGTGCCATCGAGTCAGTGTCCGACTCATAGCAACCCTGCGTACAACAGGTGAAACACTATTGTTAGTGCGTCTCTGCTGTTCATAGGGTTTTCAATGGAGGATTGATTGAGAGTGGGTTGCCGGGTCTGTCTCCCAAGCCTACAGCACCTGGTGCTCTCAGGCGGTCTCCCATCCAAGTACTAACCAGGGCTGACCCTGCTTAGCTTCCAAGATCTGACAGGATCAGATGCCACAGGGCTATGATGGCAGGCCTACCAGAGGAGTACAGGGCATGAATTAGGCATGCATGTACTGTTGAACCCACTCTTTGGTGCCCCAGCCACATCCTCTGCAACCTGAGGAAAACTCAAGTCAGTCCTGTTTGGTTTTTTAGGGATATTGCCATAAATTCTCAGAACCAACAACCTGTGAATCCCTGTCTCTGGTTGATGGAAACTGCATCCCAAAGCCAGGGAGATCAAAAGCTATCACCTCAGAAGTGAAAGAAGAAAATAATGCCTGTCAGGAGAGTCAGGATCTTGTAGGCAGAGATCCAAAGATGGCCTCTAGGATATGAAATTTATACAATATGCTTAATTCTAATTCTAAACGTTCCCAGTCACGGAAGGCAGCTCAAATCCTTCTAACACGTAAAGGTTATTTTAGAAGTACGCTGTCATTTCCTGCTGAAAGGTAATGGGAAATCGTGTCATGAAATGAAAAAGCAAAGAAGAAACCCCTCAAGCTATGGCTGTGCGGTGGGGAGCGCGTGCTGTTGTGGAGGCTCAGAGCTGGATGTGTATGCTGTGTGCATCAGACCCATCAATCAACGCAGACCCAAGCAATAAAAGAACTCATTCAGGGGGAAGAGATGAGGAAACAAATTTAGAGAATCTCAGGCAGCTGGTAAGAAAAATCTTTAATTAATTCACCCTTCCATTTCATGGCCCTTCTGATGGGACTGTCACGAGATGAGTGTCCCAGGGACGGGGAGATCTGGTGATGCTGAGAGGATGAGGGGGCAGAGGGCCAGCGCCCTGGAGAAGGTGGGGTTGTGGGGAGGCTCATGAGGACATTGCTTTCACCTTGAGGAAGACATCCCTGCTTTTTGCCTATGCCGCGTACATACTGAGCCTGCAACTGTAGCCCTGCGGATCCGATCCCGTCAGATCTCGGAAGCTAAGCAGGGTCAGGCCTGGTTAGTACCTGGATGGGAGACCGCTAGGGAACACCAGAAGCTGTAGGCTTGAGAGAAGGACCTGGCAACCCCCTCCCAAAAATCAATCTGCCATTGAAAACCCTATGAACAGCAGAGAAGCACTGACAGTAGTGTTTCCCCTGTTGTACAGAGGGTCGCTGTGAGTCGGATACCGACTCGTCGGCACCTAACAACAACAACAATGTACATACCGAACACCAATATAACTGTTGAAATTGTACAAGTGACATTTTTATCCTTCTTCACAATTTTATTCTTCAGCATTAAGTGAGGCTAGTGGGATGAATTTCTCTGCCACTTGAATTACACAATAAAGAGTTATAGAATCATTGAAAATTTGAATAATTCGTCAGGTGCAGTGGCCCACACCTGTCATCCCAGCAGCTTGGGAGGCGGAGGCAGGAGGATCACAAGTTTGAGACTGGAGGCAGTCTATGTAATTTAGCGAGATCCTGTTTCAAAAAGCAAATAAAATGGGCTGAGGGTGAAGCTTGGTGGTTGAGCACTTGCAAAGCATGCAAACACAGGGCCCTGGGTTCAACACTCAGTACCGCAAAAAAATAATAATAATAAAAAAATAAAAAAGAAAAAATTTGAAAAAGAAAAGAAAAGAAAAAAAGAGAAAAATTGAACAATTCACATCAGGTATATTTTAATAGCCCTTTTGTGCATGCACTATGCCATTAATGTCTTCAGCTTCTTTTTTGGTCAGTGCTATTCATTTACACTTCCACAAATGAGTCACTTGCTCAGCAAGTGTGTATTGTGTGTAAGTGTGTAATTTTTAAAAAAGTGCACACTTGCACTTTTTAAAAAATTTTTTCTTAAAAAGTGCAAGTGTGTAATTTTAAAAAAAAGCCTTCTCTAAAATAATTTCAGGAAGAAATCTTTGCCTTCCCAAGTGTCTGCCGCTTCCCTCAGGGCTGGCACGATGGCCGCTGCTCACCACTAGTCTGCTTCCTGATGGCGGGACGTTCAGCTGCCACTGTAGATGGCACCACTTGGTGAAGTCCTAGGACCCTCCTCTGGGGACCTGGCCTCCCCACCAGTCAGTGCCTGTACGGATGTTCACTGGGTTGACTCTGGAACAACTTCCAGTAGCAAACGTCTTAGCCCAGATGTTTCTACAAAGAGCCTGGTGCGGCCTGGCGGTGGTGCACGCCTGTAATCCCAGCGATTTGGGAGGAGGAGACAGGAGGATCGCAAGTTCGAGACCAGAGGCAGTCTCCGTGACTTAACGAGACCCTGTCTCAAAAAGTAAAAAAAAAAAAAAAGGGCTGAGGTGCAGCTCAGTGGTTCAGCACTTGCAGAGTACGCAGGCGCGAGGCCTTGAGTTCAACCCTCAGTATCACACACACACACACACACACGAGCCTGGTGCTAAGACTAGCTTTTGGGAAGATGCAAACTCCAACAGGGGAAGAAGATGCCGAAGGGAGGCAAGAACGCCAGCGAAGCAGGGCATGCGCTGAGCTGGGCGCAGGCGCAGCAGGCTGCAGGTCCAGCCCAGGGATCGTGAGCCCCGCCCAGCTCTGAGGTTGTGTCACTCAGCCCCTCAGGGACAGCACAGGACGCCAGATCCTTGCCTGGTGATGTGGCTTTTCACCTAAGGCTGCACGTCAATGAGTGACGTGGGCGTGTGTTCAGAGCACCTGAGCAGCTCAGCCAGGGGGGTGAGGGCGGCAGCCCCTGCAGGGGAGATCGCTGGGCAGGTGCGGTTTGAGCCCCGCCTTCCTGTCCAGGCAAGAAGGGAAACCCACGGCCCGGCCCGCATGGAAAAGACTCGAACCTTTGCCCGTAGAGAATTTATCATTTCTATAAGGAAAAATGTGCAACTCCACCCAAAAACTAAAGCGATCCAGTGTTAATCTTGTTGTTGTTAGGTGCCGTGGAGTCGGTATCCGACTCATAGCGACCCTCTGTACAACAGGGGAAACACTATTGTCAGTGCTTCTCTGCTGTTCATAGGGTTTTCAATGGCAGGTTGATTTTTGGGAGGGGGTTTCCAGGTCCTTCTCCCAAGCCTACAGCACCTGGTGTTCCCAGGCGGTCTCCCATCCAGGTACTAACCAGGCCCGACCCTGCTTAGCTTCCGAGATCTGACAGGATCGGATGCCACAGGGCTACGGCTGCAGGCCCAGTGTTAATCTTAATAATACATAAAGCCAAAATATAAATTTCTCACTAAAAGATCTTCTTCAAATATGCAATATTTGAATAATAAAAATGGGCGAAGAATAAGGAATAGCAGGCCATTACAACAGCCAAAATAATAAGTACACATAATATTCCAATTATTACACAAATAAGTACAAATTAATGCTGTAATATAGTATCATTGTTCAACAATTACATAAGAAAGTATTTAAAACTGTGCTACATTACAGCATTAAAGGGATAAGGCAGAACAGGCTCTCACGAGCTTTTGACAGAAGATCATGAATTGGAATGAACTTTTTGGAGGAACAATTTGGTTAATGTCTATCAAAAGTTATAATTCACACACAATACCTCTAAGATTATTTCTAACAGATATATTAGTACATAATATATTTAGAAAATATATTTATAATAGTATCTTGTAATATTAGGAAACTAGATATCTCTAAATGTTTACCAAAGGAAATTAATGAATAGTGAACTATGGCTACATATAATGAAATGTTGTGTACCCTTTTCCAAGAAAAACAGGTGTTTCTACATAGGAAAATGTTAAAGGTATTGGTGAAAGCAAGTTGCAGAGAAGCATGTATTGTATGATCACATGTGTGTAGCTGAGTGCTAAATTAATTTTTTATGAAAGGCTCAAAAGCCAGATAATACAAGTGTGAGAAAATTAGGGGTGTGTAATTTGAGGATATTTGTTGATTCAGATCTAAAACCATATGATAAAACAATGGTAAGTGAAAAGTAGGTCATAGTACTGGAACGAGCTTAAAACTGTCAGAAAACCTTTTAGTAGGAATATCTAAGGGTTCCTGAGATTGTGTTCAAAGCAAGAGAAACACATCCGCAGACTGAGGCTGCATTATGCTATTATGAAGCATTTTCAATTAAGCTTGGTAATTGAAAATGTAAGCAATAGAAAGCACAAAAGTGAGATTAGGCAAAAGGTTGTACATTCTAAGAAAATCTTTGACGGGTACGTAGGAAACCATTGAGTCCAATTAGCGTTGTAGAATGAGTTTTGGAATGGTGGGGCAATGGAGCCCAGGGGGAAATGGGATTTGTACTCTTCCTTGCCACATCTTCCACAGTATTTGAAGTTTAGGCAACGAGCAGCCATTGCTTTTCTTTAATAAATGAGCAAACCATAACACTGTCAAAGAATGCCTGAACATTTTACCTTTCATAGTATAGAGAAAATGGAAAGAAATCACAAAAGAAAATAATAGAAAGAGTGAATATAATCAAAGCACATTATGTGTATGTATGGTAATGTCATTATGAAGCTCCTTGCTTTGTACAATTAATATACATTAATAAAACATATATAAAGAAAATATCAACCAACTCTAAATTTAAACCTTGTTGTTGTTAAGTGCTGTTGAGTCAGGTTCGACTCATAGCGACACTATGTACAACAGAAGGAAACACTCTTTGACACTGTGCCATGCCCAGCACTATGTCAGTGCTTATCTGCTATCCATAGAGTTTTCAGTGGCTAATTGTTTGGGGATTGTTTCAGGAGTCGGCTGTCAGGACTTTCTCCCATTTTATGTGGTGCTGGGGATTGAACTAAGGGCCTCAGAGAGTGCAGAGCAGCACTCTATTAAATGAGCTACACCCTAGCCCCAAATTTAAACTTAGGTACTAATAACATCATAGAACAAATGAAAAGGCAAATGAAAAACTTAGGAAAATATTCACTATGATAGACAAATATTGATAGCTAATAGGTAGGTAGGTAGGTAGGTAGGTAGGTGGGTGAATGAGTAGACAGATGGACAGACACACATTTAGAGATAATTGAATATGTATATTGAGTACTTAAAGCAAGGCTACCCCAAGGGTTGCATTCTCAGTAAAAATACAAAACTGTGATAATTATCATTATGCTTTAAGAGAGTAGCCAGAATGACTATTACTCACTATACACTGTAGGTGGGAGGAATTATAGATGCTATTTCCTTCTGTTTGCATTACTTCCTGTATATTTTAAAGAGATTGTATATTCTATACAAATAAAAATAAAACATTTAATGTGAAGGTCTAGAAGAAATAGCAGAAATATTTAAAATTTTTATACAAATATGGACATACCATTTTAGCATATTAGGATATTTCTTCGCGTGTCCATTGTGAATTAATGAGAAATAGGTTTCTGATATGGCTTGAAAAAGGGACTCAAGATTCAGCCCAGTAATTAACAAGATCTACCCTGCCTTGTAAGCACATCTTGGAGAGTCTGTTGGAGAAATCTCTCATTCCGAAAGATAAGGATTTACTGACGGAACCTGGTCAATCCAAATGTAATCTACTCGCAGCTGTCAAGCAGAAATTAAATGTGTTAAGTCTGTCAGTGAATGTAGGCATGATGACTCAGGACTATATCTCCTTTTTATTTCTCAGAAGCTTTTTTATAAAATAAACATTCAGAGGAGCCCTCTACGTCCTGAAACATGCCAAGATCAATGGTTGGACATCAATCGGTGGCAGACATCTGTACTTGGTGTAGGTTAAGAAGAGTCAGAGAGGAGTAAGATACAAATAACTTCTTCATTCTGCATTCCCTGGAAGCAGTGGCTGTACCTTTGAAATTTATTAAGTGCAAGATTATGATCTTGCTGCCTTTACAGTTTCCTTCCTTCTCAGTTCTTCATGTATATGCAGAAAGAAATATTTCACTTGTGACCACTGTCAGCCTCTCCACATCCAGCCTTGCTTTTGCTGTAGTAAAAACGTGTTTTCCCTCTGTCAGCACCGTGAATTATGGTAAATACACTATTAATTTTAGAGTTAGGATAAATTATAACGCTGCTTAATCTTATACATTCCTGTTGACTCAAGGGTCAAATGTGTCACTCCTTCAGTGGGTTCCAAATTAGTAAATACAGGGGGTCAGAAGATTACTCTTCCTTATCACAAAAAGAGAATATATGGAGATTTAAATATATACACAAATTTTTCTTTTTGCAGTAGTGGGGGACTGGACTCAGGACCTCATACATGCTAGTCAAGTGCTCTACCACTCAAATCCCCACCCCCACCAGCTTTTAGGGGCTGGGATTTAGCTGTTGGTAGAGCACTGCACTGTAGTCTCTGAGGTCCCAAGTTCAATTCCCAGCACCTCAAAAGTGGGAGAAGGACCTGGCAATCCTCTCCCAAGGCAATCCCAAAACAGCCATTGGAAACACTAGGAGGTTCGCCATGAGTCAGATACCGACTCAACGGCACCTAACAGCAACAATAAGCAGCTTTTGTATTTTTAAATTTTGAAACAAGGTGTCATTAAGTTGCACAGGCTGCCTTTGGCTGCCATTGTATCAAGTGTAAATTATATATTTTCAATTAATTCTATCAGCTTTCCATTTTGGTTACAGGAAATAATGATCATATCCATGTAAATATTTCTGCATGAACTGATATGTTGTTGTTGTTAGGTGCCATTGAGTCGGTATCCGACTCATTGCAACCATCATAGGGTTTTCAATGGCTGACTGTTTCGGGATTGCTGTGGGAGTGGATTGCCAGGCCCTTCTCCCACTTTTGCGGTGCTGGGAATTGAACTCGGGTCCTCAGAGACCGCAGCACAGCGCTCTACCAACTGAGCTAAATCCCAGGCCTGAACTGATATAGTACTGTGTTTAATAATTTGAGTACATATTTTTACAATGTATTTATTACATGAAGCATGATGGTTGTTTTGATTCTACCTTATTACTCTCTTGTTTAAGAGTTGGTTGCAAACAAACAAACACAAAATGTTCTCACCCAATAGATAGTTAAAGCCCATCAGATTTGCTGTAGGTATGTCTTTAAAGTCCCTGAATGTGAGGAGATATGCCTTGGGAGGCTTGTTAGCAGCCAAGAACAACTCCAATCCTCTCCATCCTGGGTTCATGCCATTGTGGGTCTCCACTTTGCTGTCTGCATCTGTGTGGTGGCCTTCTTTCTTGGAGATCATGTGGTCTTTTCTGATACTCCTGCACTTGATTTAGACTTAACCATTCAGCCCTGAAATTATATCATACCTCAATTTTTAAGTCTCTTAATATGAGGTCTTAAGAGCAAATTGGCATGTCTGAGGTTGAATGACCAATTGATAAAGTGGTAAAGGTAGTGGTGATGGTAGTGGTGATGGTGGCACTGGTGGAAGTGGAGGTGATGTTGATCAAGGTAAAAGTGTTAGTGGTGATGGTGGTAGTTGTGGTAGAAGAGGTGAGGGTGGAGGTAGAAGTGATAGCAGTGGTGGTGATGATACAAGTGACGTTGGTGTTGGTGGTGGTGGAGGTGATAGTGTTGGTGGTAGAGGTGAGAGAGGGGGAGGTGGCGGTATTGAAAGGCTCTATGATTAGAGAATTGTCCACTCTGTTATGGGGAGGATGAGTTCATTAGGAAGGCATGTAGGAGCCGAGAGGGTATTATTGGTGTCTCCAGAATAGTAGTAACAAATTTTCAGATCTACACCAATGCAAAAGTCTATGTTAGCTACCATGAAAAATTCAGATAAAGTACTATGTACTAATTAAATTCCAAATGATGTTTTTCCATAACATTAGACCAATGTACTAGTCACGGTTCTACAGAAAGATAGAATCAACACACTGGACAGACAGACAGACAAGAGGGGATTTGTTGGGGGAATTGTCTCATGTGATTATGGAGGCTGCATCCCGTCCCACGACAGGCTTTCTGCAAGCTAGAGACCTTTGGATGCCAGCACTGAAGCTCTGAGTCCCAAAGCCTCCGAACCAGGGAAGCTGATGGTACAATTCTTAGTCCAAGGTCAAAGGGCTGAGATCTGGGGGTGCTGGTGTAAGTTCTGGAGTCCAGAGGGTAGAGAGCTGGAGTTCTGATGTCTAGGGCCATAGAAGAGTGTCCCAGCTCCAGAGAGTCACCTTTTTCTCTATCTTTTTGTTGTACCCAGGCCCCCAGCTGGTTGATGGTGCCCACCCACATAGAAGGCACATCCTCCCAACTCAGCCCACAGACTCACACCCAAGTTCCCTTGGATTCACTGTCACAGACACAGCCAGAAATAATGCTTTACCAGTCTGTTATGGTTCAGGTCTAAAATGTCCCCCAAAGGTTTTGCGTTTGAACATTTGGTCCCCTGGTGGTGTCACAGTCTGTGGAGGCTCTGGAACTTTGGGAGGTGGGTCCTACACTTTGCAAGATGCAGGTCATTATGAAGTGGGTCTTTGGAAGATTGACCCTGGATCTCCAGTGCCCCCCATCTCTCTATTATCTTTGCGGGCATATGTGTGTGCGTGTATTGAATCCTGATGTAAAAATCTACTCTGCTTCAGGGATGAATATCATATACATTTGAAAGCCATTCTGTGAGCATGCAGATCCCATCTTTTACTGTATATGTGACTTTGGGCATGTAACTTTAGTCTATCACAATACTTCCCTCATAGATTGCAAGGGTCAAATGGGCTTATATTTGTAAGGACCTTGGAGAAATGCCTGGTACCTTTGAAAGAACCATACTGTAACCACATAGTAAACATGTCTTTGTAATTGTATATTTTTGTTTACTACTCTATCTTCAATGCTTATCTTAGGGTCTGGCACAGTGTAGCTTCCAACAATTATTGGTTGAATAACCAGAAAGGATCCTGTGACATAATCCATCTTTTATCTTCCTATAGGTTTTGGAATGAGGCTTATGAGATTCGGAGTGTCTTCATTACTGACAGATGAGAATTCAATTTCAGCCAAGAAATCTGTCCGTTTTCCTGCTTCACCAAGCTATGGTGTTTTAAATTTTACTGAATGTCATCTTGGGTCAATATTTATTTATTTTCTACATCAAGCAACCTCAACATCACATACGTGAGTAAGTAAAGGCCACATGAGACGATGATCGTGACAGTCTACATTTGTGAATGAATGAAGTCTAACAAAACCCCAGCACCCCTTCCATCCTGTTTTTGGGAGAATGCTTCTTTAAGGCCACACCAATGGCACATATGGGAGGTCAGAATGTGTGATCTAGGCACAACTGAGTTGTCCATTAGATCCTGAGGTCTCCCTCATCCAAACCTAAGGGGACACAAAAATGAGGGGCATGTGACCTGTTAGCATTGTTGAGAACCAGGCACTGTAACCCAGAAGGACAAGTTAGATCTCCACTCTTCCCCAACAGGAGGGTTATCTTGAGTTCATCACCATTGGAAGAGGGTCAATGGTTTATTTCCTGTTTGGGGGACTGTGGCTGATGCAGGCAAGATTCCCCCTATATAACATCCCACTTTGCTTCCAGGTTGCCTGTAGGGAAACAGACCCCATAATAGGCCATTGCCTTGGATTCCTCTTCACATAAGGGGATAAGTGGTGGAAGTTATGCGAAGGTGACTTAAAGTTAAGAGAGGAAGCTCAGTTGGCCAACAACTCTACTCTATGGGATGGGCTGCTCGCTCAGCAGTGAATGTCCATCCCTAGTGGTGTCCACCTGAGGACCAGGTGACCCTTTCTCCTATTGCAAGGATTTCCACCTTGGGACACCAAGGTCCCTTCTCCACTCCCTGTTCCCAGTGCTGCAATAGTTCTGACCACCGCATCCTGATGCTGGCCAGCCTCTTGCAAATATGTGAGACTAGTCCCTGTGACACCATTCCCAGTGCCTCATCTTCTCCTCTCAGTCATTAGTTTAATGCCTCAGGTGTGCCACTGCATCTCATCTGTGTTTGGGGTCCAAAGTCCTAGGCTCTCTTCACTCATGAACATGAGAGATTATTCCTGCTCACCTTAGTCTTCATGAAGAAAATGGCTATGTACTTTGGAAAATATCAGCTTTTCAAGGCACATGGAAACCTAAGCTTATAATCTACCTCTGCACCAGAGCCTGTCGCACCATTTTTGTGTGGGAATAATTAATATATCTCAGACTTTTCTTAAAGTTTAAATTGGCTTGGTGCAAAATGAAAAGAGCATTTTTCAAGGTTTCTGGGACTTTGAAGAATATGACTTTGAACACATAGACCTGGATAAAGGATGTAATTTTGTTGTAGGGTTGTGACCCCCAAATAAAAAGGGGGAGTTGTCATTCAAACTAAGAGTGGAATATACTTCATAGGATCCCATGTACATGCTAGATGGTTCACTTTTTCAGGTTTCCTATGCATTAACAAAGAAATACATTTCTTTAGAAAGAGGTATATATTTATTTCACTGAATACAGATGTAGTCTTTAGACAAATTCCATTTAGTAAATATTGAATACATGAATTTGCAACATGAATATTTGTCTATTTTTTAATATTTTGGAGGATAAGACAAATGGAAGGATGATTGATATGTATACACAGATGTTCCCTAAAATATCCAGATCATTTAGAATCTATGGATTTGATTGAGTATTATTTGGTCTTTTTAGAATGAATTGTCAGAGAAGAAAAGGAAGCAAGGAAAAATAAAATTTGTTAGTGCAAGTTGTTAGTTTGTTGTTAGTTTGTTGTTGTTAGATGCCGTCAAGTCGGTATCTGACTCATAGCGACCCTCACAGGGTTTTCAATGGCAGATTGTTTTGGGATTGCCTTGGGAGTGGGTTGCCACATCCTTCTCCCATTTTGCAGTGCTGGGAATCGAACTCAGGATCTCAGAGACTGCAGAGCAGCTCTCTACCAACTGAGCTAAATCCCAGCCCCACAAACAGGTTAAAGAGAAGTAATACACCTGTCTGTTTTTTTTTTTTTTTTTTGGTCAAAGTTATACTAAAATGTTACTGTGAGTTGAATTAAAATTTACGTAAGAATTAGGCATAGAGTCTTGAAGAGGTATTATATGAATATGAAGAAGAAATATATGTTAAATGTTGTTGTTGTTAAGTGCCTTTGCATTGGTCCTGACTCATGGCGACCCTCAGAGTTCTCAATGGCTGATTGTTTTGGGATTGTTTCCGGAGTGGGCTACCACATCCTTCTCTTATTTTTGCAGGGCTGCGGTGTGAACACAGGACCTCAGAGAGCGCAGAGCAGCACTCTACCAACTGAGATAAACGCCAGTCCCTAAATATAGGCATGAAGAAATGTCTCTGTCTGAGTATCTAAAAAGGAAGGATTTCTATGAACTTTTAACTTCACATGGCACCCCTCCTCTAAATCAAATACTTAAAATAAGCTTCTGGGAAAATTGCATTTTATAATGCACTAAGGAATTGCCAAAATATGTTTAAAACCACATGAGGATTGGCTGATGTATGGACTATTATCTGTCTTTTTTTTTTTACCACATGAGAAATTATAACTGAAGAATTTTTTAAAAATTCACTTTAAACTTAATAAGCCACATGGGTACATAAGTAACACATGTTAATGAAAAGCAAATTTTTCTGAACCAAGAACAAAAGTCAGATGTGCGGCACTGCTTTAAACTTTTGCAAGTCTATCCCATGTCTGGAAGAAAAGGAGGCTGCATCCTCCGATCTGCTCCCACATTCCATCTGCTGTAATGTGTCTTTTTGGTTGACAATACATGCAGAAGTTCTGGCCTCACACAGACGTGTAGCTGGAAAGGGAGGAATATTTGAAAAGCTTTCTCAGGTAGTTATGAATAGTCTTCTTTGTTACTGCACCAGAACTTGAAGAGTAGCGGGTCCTTAAAGGTCAGCTGCAACGTGAAATCTGAAACCATGACAATGAACTTTCTGTGCCCTGCACACTGAGGAGACAATGAGACTGAAAGGGCAAATAATGATTCTGGACCAGTCAGAAAAGCTTGCAGGCTCCAGTTTTCCGCATACCGTGCTCTGAGGACTGTTGTTTTAACCCAGCATGTTGGTGTCACTGCTTGAAGTTAACTGCAGAGAAGAATTTTCAAAACACCTAAACAAACTCAGCAGCCATCTTTTTTGTTTGTTTTGTTTTATGAGATAACAGCACATACTAAAATCGACACTAAAACAGATAAAGAAAGCATAACTTACTTAGCATAACATGGGCATATTTGAAAAAGAATAAATTGGAGGACATTTCTTCTCATTTAAGAGCTGCTATGAAAAGACCCTATAATCAAGACAGAATAGTTCTGCCCTCACGATAGACAGGTCAATGAAACCAAGCAGAGTCTGCAGAAATATCTGTAGGCATACAACAAAGTTATTTCGGATGAAGGTACTAGTATACCTATACAAAAGAGTAGACTCAACAGAGTCTTTAACAAATGATCCTGGATATATGTATGCAAAAATTGAACTTTGATCTGTATTTAACATGAGAATGAACAGAAATTGATGGAGTACAGTTAAAATTCTTTTGTGGTGGTGCTTACAGTTGAACCCAGGGCCTTGTGCATGCTGGGTAAGTGCTCTACCATTGAGCAGCACGCCAAGCCCCTCACCCTTTTATTTTGAAACCAGCTCTTGCTAGGCAGTGCAGGGTGCCTCTGGCTTCAAAATCATAATCCTCTTGCCTCAGCCTTCAGAGTTGCTAGGATTACAAGCCGGGCTAAAATTTAAAAGCTACAATTATATAGGTTCTGCAAAGAAAAAATAGGGTAAATTTTTTGTGACTTGTGTGTGGCATTTCTTAGTGATACTGGAAAGTTGCTAACATTAAAAAAAACAGAAAAGGTAAACTAGATTTCATGAAAATTAAAAAAAAATTTACTCTTCAAGGCAGGAGATGTGTCTCCCACCTGTGATTTCAGCTATTGGGGAGGCTCAGGCAGGAGGATCTTAGGTTCAAGGCCAGAGCAGCCTGCACATCTTAGTCAGACCCTATCTCAAAACTAAAAAGAAAAAAAAAATTTAAAAGGGCTAGGAGTGTGGCTCATTTGAAGAGTGTTTTCTGGGTTTAGCCTCTAGTACTGCAAACTAAATAAATAAATAAATAAATAAATAACAAAAGAGAAAGAAAGAAAGAAGTCTACTCTTCAAAAGACTGTCAATAAAAATACATATCATGGGAAGAATATCCATATATATGAAAAAGACTTGAAGACAAATTATATACAGAATTTTGCATGTCAAAAGCAAAAAGACAAAGAATCCAATTAAAACTATCAAGAGTTCAATGGATACTTCAAAGAGGAGGATGTGAGAAGGGCCACAAAAGACATGGAGAGATGTTTGGCCTTGTTAGTTACCAAAGAAATGCAAATTAAAACCAGAATGAGATACTGTCTACAGCCATAATTTATATATGAATGACTTCCAACACTGAATGCGGGGAGATGGCAGATGGGCAGGGGATTTCATGCTAGGCAATAGCAGAGAAAAATGGTACAACCAGTGTGGAAAACTGGATGACAGTTTCTTATAAAATTAAATGAACACCATGTATTAGTTACTTTGTATCACTGTGATCTTAAAATCTGACAGAAGCAAGTTAAGGGAGGAAAGACTTATTTGGGCTCATAGTTTTGGAAGGTTCAGTCCATCACAACAGGGAAGGCATGGTGGAGTCGCTCTGTTCACATCATGGAGGGCAAGGAAGCAGAGAGCACAACTGGAAGAGGTCAGGAAGTCAGGAACACTATACCCCCCAAGGACCCACAAGTTTCAGGACACACAGAAAATGCAGGCAAATTTTTGTAGGAATGCAACATGAACGCCTTCTAGTCCAACTCCCAAGGGAGTCCTTGTTTCCATCTGAAGCCCCCGGTCTCCATGGTCTGTATTCCTGTTGGCATTCTGGTCTTCTGAGTTCCCATCAGAATCAACCATGAAGCTCTATTAATAGCATTCTAGGGTTTCTTTATCCCCCTTGTCCAAACTCTTCCAAATCCCTCCTTTAAACCAGTCCCAAGCAGCTAAGAACCACATGGTCAGGTTAAATCACAGCACTAATCCCACTATGGCCAGGAACTGGCTGAGGATAATATACCCACAGGCATCCACCCCCAGTGACCTATTTCCCCCAGCCAGGTTTTCCCTCTCCAAGTTTTCACAGCCTCCCAAAATAGTGCCAGTAGCTGGGGACCAAGCATTCAAATACATGTGCCTAGGGAGGACACTTCATATTTGAATCACAACATAACATACCTTCTGATCCTCCAGTTCCACTCTATGGTACTTATTCATCAGAAATAAAAATACATGCCCACACAAAATTCAATCAATAATATTTATTGCTGCTTTATCTGGTATAGCAAATATTTTATATAATCCATATATCCATCAATAGGAAAGTAAAGGAATCATGGTATGTTCACCCAATGGTATAACACTCAGCAACAGAAATAAATGAGTCAGTGGCTGGGTGTGGCGGTCAATGCATCTAATCCCAGTAACTTGGGAAGCTGAGGAAGAAAGGTCACAAGGTTGAGGCCAGAGACAACCTGTGTAACTAAGAGAGATGCTGTCTCACAATAAAAATGAAAATAATAATAGTTTCAACCTCCAAGTACAAAAGAAGAAAGAAAAAAGAAAAAAGAAATGAGCTAATGATACACACAACACAGATGAATATCAAACTTATCACGCTCTGTCATACTGCATGAAGGAAGCCAGACATTGATAGCTACTGTATGTCTCCATTTTATGAAGTTCCAGAATATACAAAGGTAATCTGTAGAAATATAACCCAACATGGTGGTCTTTCTGGGTTTGGAGAATGGAATATACTAAGAAACAGGAAGAAATGTCCAATGTTGAAGGCAAAGCTCTGTGTTTGGATGTTGGTTTCATGGTACATACATTATAAAAAACTCATCATAACATACTTAAGATCTGAACATTTTGCTACCTAAATAGAAAATATAAAAAACACATACCCCAATTAATCACTATGACTGTTATGAATATTTTCTTGGTTTATTAAGTGAGGTGTTCAATCAAGTATACATTTTGATTGCATTATGAATATGAAACATGCTGATTACCAATTCATATTCATTTGGAATCCTAGAAGCAGGAGCAAAACCAGGGTGTGTGACAGGAAGATGGACTTACCCAACCTTCAGCGTTTTCAATCTTGTGTCTATTAACATGGTAATTGCTTTAATGACTTTGTTCTCCTCAGTGTAATCAGACAGGAAACTTTAGATGGAAAATGCATAAATTATTCTAATTCCTGCCATGAAAAGAATCCAAGATTTTAATCAACTTCTGTGCATTTTATTCTTCACATTTGGAAGCTTGCTTTTCAGCCCTACTTAACTGGTAAGCCCTCTAGTCCAGAAGATACAGTCCTTGTTTCCTGTTCCCATTAGTAAGATGGGGTCTCTAATGCAGAGCACAGAGGATCATCCATGCTACAGAAAGTTGTGCAGACTCAATGAGTCTCTTCTCTTTTTAAAAGATTGTCTCACAACAACATCAAAACTATTAATAGCATTATATTTTCTTGGGCATTGGCTTCATTTCCTGAAGGATTCAGGTTCTCCTCCGGGACTCTTAGCATGGCTATTCCCAGCTCCTGACTAACAATCTATTTCATTACCTATCCAACAGTTGAGCAAATGCATCCTTCTTGATGAGACAAACAAAAGTGTGGCCAGTAAGACTTACTGTCTTGGATGGTGTAGGGCACTGCCTAGAGAGGCAGTTTGCCCTTGGGCCTATCTAGGCCCACTTGGAGGTCTGAGGCTTGTTCCCCAGGGAGTAACCTTTGCCCTACATCCAGGAACTCTGGGTCCTCAAGCTTCCAAAGATGGCACTGGCATCCAATCCCTCTCCTCAGACCCCTCAACATCGACTGGCTGTTTCCAAATCACTGAACGGCTCCTGATTGGACCGCTCAGGAACCATCCCCGATTGGTGGCTTGTACAAACCCAAATTTGCATATCCCCCCCCCCCCGATTGACCAAGACCTGTATGGGGTGACTGCCTCTGACTGGTCCCTGGCTAGCCCCTGGAGAGTATATAAGGGCAGTACACGGAGCAGTCGGGGTCCATTCCATGGACTGGGACAGACCAAGCAATAAACAGCTGTTTGAGTAAAGCACTTGGAGTCGGCATCTTCACTGGGAAGAAAGAAGCAAGGAGCTGCCATGGGCGTAAGCCTCTGAGCCTGCCTTTCTCAAGGCTTCTCAGAGTAGCCATGGGCATGAGCCTCTTTTCAGGGTGGCATGGTTCTCTGGTGCTCAGCTCCCCCTCACCAGATAGTGAGTCTTCGGCAGCTGGTTCCCACTCAAGGCCAGAGTGAGTACAGCGACAGGGTGACGCCCCACAGGATGGGCTGCTGGCTTGGGTTCTGCACATTGTCCTCAGCATGGTGACCAGGAGCTGTGCAGGGCTCTGGCTGTCTTAGGTCAATGGATGGTTAAAGGAGCAAGAGCGAGGCTCAAGAAAAATGTTTGTGAAAAAAAGAAAAAAATGTTATTATACTAAAAAAAAAGTTTGTGCTATTAGTAGAAGTAGTCTGAGCATATATATTTAAGGCAGCCCTGGTCCCCCAAGTCCTGGGTTCCTGTGTAGGTCACCTGGCTGATGCTGACCCTTGTGTGGTCCTGGGATTCTTCATTTGCAGCACTGTGGTGACCCCTTCATTCTCTTCTTCATCTGAAAAGAAGTTTGAGACTTGGATTCAGAACCAATTCCATATAGGAATTTCTCAGAAGTTCTTTGGCTAGTCAGTGGAAAGCATATTTCTTTCTTTGATGAAGGTAACCAGGCAGTCATTTGGTTTTTCTGACTTTTCCATGTTCTGATCTTAGTTGTTGTATTGTTGTTGTTGCTGGTTGTTAGGTGCCATCGAATCATGACTGACTCATAGCGACCCTCATAGGGTTTTCAATAGCTGACTATTTCAGGATTTCCTTGGGAGTGGATTGCCAAGTCCTTCTCCCATTTTTGTGGTGCTGGGAATCAAACTCGAGACCTCAGAGACTGCAGCACAGCACTCTACCAACTGAGCTAAATCCCAACCCAGTTGTTGTATTAGCCACCTAGAACTATTGTAAGAAATTACCACAAAGCCAGGAACTTAAAAGAACACTATTTTATTATCTCAAGGTTCTGGAGCTTACAAGTCTGATGTGAATCTTGCTGGGTTAGAATTAAAGTGTGAGCAGGGCTGGATTCCTCCTGGAGGCTCTGGGAAGAGTCCTTTCCCCTGTCTATTCCAGCTCCTAGAAGGCAGGTGGAGTCTCTCATCTTTAAAACCAGCCTTCTCACTTTGATGATCCTGTATCCCTATTGTAGGGACCTTGGGACCTCCTGGTTAGTTAAATTGTGCTTTCCTGGTTAATTCAGAATAAGGTTTCCATCTTAATATCTTTACCTAATTATGTCTCCAAATTCTCTTCTGCCATATGAGGCAACATTCACAGGTTCTGGGGATTAGGCTGTGGACATTTCTGGGAAGCAATTATTTTGCCTATACAGTTGGCTTTACCTTCCTGGGTTCTACAGATTCACGTAGTTATCATGAATAAGTCCTAGAAGCACATGCACTGTTATCATTTTTTTCTCAAAAGCCATCTTCTCACATCCATACCTTTCTCAGACCTTTGAAAATGCACAATCATCTTCTTTTCTCGGTTCTTAATCAGATTCAGGATCTAATATTGCCAGCATATTTTATCAATATGGGTTGAAAATAGAGAGCACATTAAATTTGTTTGGATTTGCTTTCTTTTCAGCCTAGGGTGCATAATATTTTGATAAGACAGAGGTTGTGCTATGGAGTAATTCGATGTTTTCCCCCCTCAAGCCTGCCTACTAAATGAAGTTCATAGTAAGAATTTAGTTTAACTATAAGTTACTAGGGCCTGGGGTTTAGCTCAGTTGGTAGAGCGCTGCTCTGCAGTCTCTGAGGTCCTGAGTTCAATTCCCAGAACCACAAAATGGGAGAAGGACGTGGCAACCCACTCCCAAGGCAATTTGCAAATAGTCAGCCATTGAACACCCTATGAGGGTCGCTATGAGTCGGACACCGACTCGATGGCACCTAACAACAACAACAACAACATAAGTTACTAGGATAAAATAAGAGTGCAGGAATGGAAGGTATATGAGAGCCACTGCACCAATGAATGTGATATTTGTTAATATGTTCATTTGTAGTAGAATTCTTCTATGGCAAGAAGAATGTGTTTGTGGATTTGTGTGATTAATTAGACATTGATTTGCCCCTGGCTTTGACATAATAGAGTGAATTTTTTTTCATGCTTATAACCCGATAACTAATGTGTCATGTTTTTCAAATGATGCTGGTTTTGTGCTCCCTTTTTTCTTTTGCACATAGGAATTTTGTGAGAACCCCTTACGGGAAATTCTGTTGGATTTAATGCTTATCCTTGATTTCCTTCTGATGACGAATCCTTTTCCACTTTGATAGAGAAAATAAGAATGACATGTTTGTATTATTTTAAAAACTACCCATTCCTATTTATATAAAGGATGTTGTTGTTAGGGGCTGTCGAGTTGAGTCCGACTCACAGCGACCCTATGTACAGCAGATGGAAACACTTCCTGATTCTGTGCCGGGCACATGATCTTATTTATGTTTAAGCCCACTGTTGCAGACACTGTGTCAATTCATCTGGTGGAGGGTTCTCCTCTTTTGTGTTGACCTGCCACTCTCCTAAACTTGATGTCTTTCTCTACGGCATGTTGCTATTTCCTCTTTGTTTTACAAAGGCCACGAAATGCCTCAGAAAATGCCATGCTGAAACATTCACTTACTTCAAGGTCAGAAGAGAAAGACAGAATGACCACGAGGTGCTTGGATAACAAACTGTGTCCTCTGTACCCCTTGTTAATTGTGTAGAGGAGTTTGCACTTGGCCTGTGAAGGCTCAGTAACTGGATCCACTGAAAGAAACTGATGATAGGCAGATTATTAACAGGATAAAAGGGCACACAGGCTCATTAAAATGCACAGGGGCACAGGAGTCACACAGCTTATAATACTCAAAGAATGGCCAGATATTGAGCCTGAAGTAGCCTCTTTGTAGGGGAGAGGGAAGTGGGAAATGTAGGCCTTTTCAGAGCCTGTTAATGTTGTGTAGGGGAAAGTAGTGGACCAAAGACCGGACAGAGGGTCTAAGCCCCCTAGCCTCTCTGCATAGTGTCTCATTGTCAGTCTCTTCTTCTGTCATGTGAGTTGACTCTTCATCTGTTAAAGACACTTCAGCAGGAACACTGAAGGCAACTGTATTCCTCTTTGACAGATCCTGTCTTCAGGTAGATGAAGGCACTTCAGAGAGAGCCCTTCTTTGTACTTGCTGCTCTCAGGTTTTAAGTCCAAAGCGGTGTATTTTGGGGTATTGTATTCTGAGGCCCAATAATGGGGAGGAATGTCGAACAGCACAAAACTTGCCCTTGTGTTTTATCAGAATTACCATGGAGTAGCAATAGAACCGGGCTGGGATTTAGCTCAGTTGGTAGAGCACTGCACTGCAGTCTCTGAGGTCCTGAGTTTGATTCCCAGCACCACAAAAATGGGAGAAGGGCCTGGCAATCCACTCCCAAGGCAATCCCGAAACAGCCATTGAAAACCCTATGAGGGTCGCTATGAGTCGGATTCCAACTCAACGGCACCTAACAAACAACAACAAGCAATGGAACCAATTCATGATTCTTATGAGCCTTTGCCCAGTGAGAAAATATGCCTTCCCATAGGAAAGTCCTCTAGAAAGGACAACAGGGCAATAGGAAAACCTCCCACCCACTGTGCTGTCTCTACCTGCCAGAGTGTTTCAGTGATTGTATTTTACTTATTTCCATTAACAGTAGCAATATCTTTGCTACTGATATAGAGAATAGTAGAAGAGAATTGGGACAAGGACCTGACAACCCCCTCCCAAAAATCAATCTGCCATTGAAAACCCTATGAACAGCAGAGAAACACTGACAATAGTGTTTCCCCTGTTGTACAGAGGGTCGCTATGAGTCGGATACTGACTCGACGGCACCTACCAACAACAACAACAAGAAAAGAAATAATTTAACTCTTGCTACTTTCTAAATTATGACTTTCTCCCAAATGGCTGAGGAAGGAAGACCGACAAGCACAAGACTGTATGTTCAAAGATGCATAGAACAGGGACAAGACAATAAGGATTATGCAGCACTCCACAGACAATCTGTGTGGTTGGAAGAGGAAGTGTGAATATTTGATTTTTGTTGTTGTTGTTTTAGAGAAAAAATCCAATAGATGCTTTGAAATTTCTTTTGAGCCTTCTTCCATAGCAGGGGAACAACGTTTCTGCTGGAAGGCTGACTTTATAGAGCAGTGTCCTAACATGGGGAACTGTGTGAGCAGATCCAAACAGCATCACTTGCTGCCAAGCTTGGTACCAAAGATATAAAATTCTGAATTTTATACTATACTAAAGGTGAATGCCTGCAGCCATAGTGCTATGGCATCCGATCTCGTCAGATCTCACAAGCTAAGCAGGGTCGGGCCTGGTTAGTACTTGGATGGGAGACCGCCTGGGAACACCAGGTGCTGTAGGCTTGGGAGAAGGACCCGGCAACCCCCTCCCAAAAATAATCCAACATTGAAAACCTATGAATAGCAGAGAAGCACTGATTTTTGCCTGTTGTACGTAGGGACTCGCTATGAGTTGGATAATGACGCCATGGCACCTAACAACAACAACAAAGGTGAATACATTCTAGACCGTAAAAATAGGTAAGCACATGCTTGTTCTGATGAAAATAGTTTAAGAACTAATAATGAACCTGGAGTGCGACAAGTATTGGTTATTTAAGGAAATAATGGGGTAGATCAATAGTTGGAACAAGAGTTCTCAAGTCTTTATAGAGGATGGTGGCTGTCACACCCCGTACCCTAGTCCCCTTCTCTCTTGCACTGGTGGCCAGCATAATGGATGGAC